>VWYP01004233.1:0-32456 GCA_013400435.1 Pycnonotus jocosus | reverse complement strand
GATCCATCAATGCTTCAAAAAGATCCAGCTGATCTGGAAGTACAACCTGTTGTACGCTTCTTATACCTTAAACATGTCAAGTCCCATGGTCGCAGGTTTCAGTAACTGCTTTGTTACCTAAGGGATGCACCACACAAAACACACAGCAACCAGCTCTGAGCCAACACAGAGCCAAGGGAAAGGCTGATTCCAAGCTGAGCCAGCCTGGCACAGGAGCCCCTGGCCCACCTGTGATTGTGGGATTCCCCCTCCATTCACAATCTCATTCCAGTTCTTCAAGGGAACCCCAATGACCCCAGATCTTGGGATGCTTTTTCTCATTTCTCCCTGTAAAATGACTTCCTAGGGAGAAGTCCTTGATGACACCTCATTCTTCATCCCTGCAGCACTCTTAGTGCCTGTGCTTTGCTGCATTTCAGCCCTCCACGAGCAATCTGTTGCTGTTTGGGGAAGGATTCACCTGCTCCACTGTGCACCCCAGAGCTGTGTGTGTAAAATCAGCACCCCCAAAGGAGATACTGCCTTCCCTAGAGCATCCACAATGCTCCACCTGGAGATTCTGACATGCAGGGTTTAAAACACCTTAAAGCATCTGTGCATGAGTGCACTTCTGGCCTGCTGTTGGGCTGCTCTGCTGGGAGGAGCCTTGTCAGTTCATCCTCACAGTTCTTCAGCCTTTGCTCATCCTCAGTTTTACACACCATGTATGGATTTCATCCTTTTCATTATTTCACTATTTTAATCCTTTTCATTATTTCACTGTTTTTGCAGTGTCTTTATGGGACACTACAAGGCAGAATATCTATTTTCCTTTGCAAAAATCTCATGCATCCTAAATGGAAACGTTTTTCCAGATTTTTACCCACACAGAACAACCTCCATGTCCCAGCCTGGAATAGCAGACATGGATTAAGACCCTGGTGCAGACTGAACCACAGCAGAGCTCCATGGTGACATTTCTGTGTCCTCCAGCCCAGCAGCCACTCCAGCTGCATGCCTTGGTTCAGCCCAGATGCAAACCCCTCCCTGCTTAGCATCTTTTAGGTTGATCTCTGCATAATCCTCCCCTCCATTAGGCTAATGAATGAAGTGTTTCCAAGGAGCAGAAACATACTTGTTACCAAATTACAGGAGTCAGGCTGGAGCAGATCCTTTAAACAAACCCATCCTGACTAAGCTCTCCTAACCCTGTTTACCCAATCTCCCTGCTCCAGCCCTTGGGTATCCCCAAAAAGCAGCAGCAGGACCGGTCTTTCCATGGCCCAGGGCACCGAGGGCTGTTTCAAGCCTGCCCTTATGCAAGGAATCTGTCCAATTCCCCTCCTGGGTGAATTCTGCTGTGGCTCTTCTCCTGCATCCACACACCTGTGCTCAGAGAGGGCAGCTCCAGCGTTAAAAACACCCAACGCTGCCAAAATCCCCTGCTCTCCCTGGCTTTTCTCCTCGGCAGCTGTAGCGTGCAGTGCTTACAGTTTTGGGGGCCCTCACACATAAAACTCAAGCCTAGGGGAGCTGCCCACACTGCTTGGGCAACCCCAGCCCCCAAGGACTCCAGGATTAACAACCTCATGTCAAAAAAAATGTGTCTTTAATCCCACGATCACAATGATGGTGGCAGCTGGCAGGACAGGCACCGGTTTCAACCCTCCCCACACAATGTGCACACCACGATTACAGCAATATACAAACAGCCAGAGAAACACTGGATAAAAAAGCCCATACTGAAGTATTTCAGAACTATGGACACGGAGCTCAACCTTTCCCAGAGGTGTGGTTGGCACAGAGGGATGCCAGCACACCATGGTGGTGCCCAGAGCCTGTTCCACCAACAGGGGGGCTCCCACCACCAGGCACAGCAGCACAGGGCACACACTGCCCCAGCCCACTGTGGGGGCCCTGCAGCCCTCAAAACCCTCAAAAACCTCCCCACAATTTTATTAAATTTTTTACACGGATCCCACAGGCTCTTTCCCACCTCCCTCGGTGGTGATGCTCCTCAGGAAAGGTGAATTTATCCCCTCTCACTTCACACCCACTAATCCCGGGATTAGAGCCCCACCGGGAAGGCAGAGCATCACCAGGCTGGGCTGAAAAGGATTAATTACCCTGATCAAAAACTTGGTGATGGAGAGCGAGGATGGCCGAGCCCCGCTCCCGCGGGGATTGATTTATTCCTTGATTGATTTATTCCTTGATTGATTTATTCCTTGATTGATTTATTCTTTATCCCGGGCAGAGCCTCACTAGAGGGCAGCCAGCACACGGCTCCCACACCCCAAAGCTCCGCAGAACACAACACACAAACAGCGCTGTGCAGCTCAGAAGGGACAGTGCTGAAACCCTGCAAACTTCGATTTTATGATTTTATTACATAATAATGCACATGGGGCGAGATGGAGGATTTAAGGCGTTGGCTAAATCCCTCTTCTTCACCTTCTTCTTCATGGATTTGGGTGGGTTTTTTCCTAATTGGGTGAAAAAGATCCGCATTGTGAACTTTGGGTGGTCATTATTGGGTTAAAAGTATAAATAATTTAGGTGTCACCTCGTTATTGGGTAATTGGCACTTAAAAGACCATGGAAAGAGAGAGGAGCCGTTTTCTCACAGAGCTCACAACTTGTGAGACTGTGCTATAGATAAGAATTAATAAACATCTGAGTCCAAACATGAAAAACTGCATTAATCTCCTGTGCATTAATCTTGGCTCTAACACGACGAAAAGATAAGAAACCCACAGGACAGTGGGATGAGGGAGAAATAAAACACATTATTAACCCTGCTCTGTGCATGTGGTGTGGCTCACACAGGGGCTGGGACTCTCAGAGGGATATTCCTTGCTCCCAACACCCTGACTGCTCAAACCCCTTCACCAATTCCAATACTGAACCCTGCTTTTGATGGATTTCCCCACAAAAGCGCCAGTATTTACTGAACAATGCAGGTTTTTCAGCAGAACCTCTAAGTTTGTCTCCAGAACCCCAGGAAAAAGAGGCAGAGAATTATTAGGCTACCTATAGAGGGGAAAACCAGCAAATAATAGAAAATCCCAGCAATTCACACATGCCAACAAAAAACCCCAAAAAACAAACAAAAAAACACCCCAAAAAACAACAACAAAAAACCCCCAAACCCAACAACAACAACAACAAAACACCCAAAAAACAAAACCCAAAAGCTAAAACAAAAAAAACCAAACCCCCCCCAAAAAAACCCACCAAAATCCCCCCAAAAATCCACAAAAAGCAAACAGACAAAAACCAAAACCAGACAAACAAAAACAAACACACAAAAACCCCCCAAACCCACCAGACTCTAATTTTGTTTTCCTGCTCATACCAGACAAACATAAATCAATGAACCAGCAGCACCACAGGAAAGTTTCCCTTTCCCATGGGAATACCCAGGACCTCACTGGCTGAATTCCTTCATGCCAGAAGCAGTGAGCTCAAACCCCAATGCTGGGAGACCTGCTCTGCATTTTAGGTATTTACAGTAAATACTTACCATGGTGTAATTACCTTTGTTTGGCAACAATACCTTATCCTGTTAGGAAATACCATGGGAATGGGGATTTAAGGTGGATAGTGTAAGTTCTCACCAGGATTTAATAACCTCCACTGGGGCTGATTTGCTTAGATCAATAGTTAAACAGATCAAATATTCCCAGTGGACTCTTTTTCTGATGGTGTGTTATTTATGGGAGGGACCAGCAATCTGATCCAAAACTTCCTGGAGCCTTTCCAGGCTGGGTCAGTCCCCCCAGAGCCAACAGATGGTTCTGGAGGGGCTTGAACCCAGCACAGCCCCATGGATGACCCCATCTCAGCAGGGACTGCCCTTCAGGCACTTCTGCTCCACCTTTTAACCAACCAAATTCAGTTTTATTATAGATAAAAGTCTTCACAAATTGATCTCTCTTAGAAGAAAATTGCTCTCGGACTAGAAAGGAACATAATTTAAAATACACTGCCAAGAAGAACATTGGTTTTTAACAAGAGGACAATTTTCCTCCTTGTAAGTTGCTCTCAAGCTCTTCAAGGCCATCATGGTCCCAGTTCCAAACCCAGACCCAAATGTCAGATCCCAAATGTCTCCTTGCTTTAAGGAGTGAAACACACCATATCCAAGAACTCCCCTGTGAGAAATGAGTCTTGCCCATAGCCACCATGTAATTAATGTTTTCCTGCTCTGTGCATTCTAAGAGCACACTGGCAAGCTGGAATTTGTTTCATACACATTCTTCCCTTGATCCACCTGAAGTCATGGCAAGATGACAGGACAGAGGTCACCCTTCACTCTGTTACTAGAAAGGGAGAGCCACTGTGGGAAAGAATCTGCAGGGCAGCACATGAGGTCACTGCCTGAGACACCTGCAGCAGCTTAGAAACTTGGACAGAATGAAGAATTAGCCCTTTTTCCAGGATTCCTGAATATTATTACTCCTTTCCTTGAACAGGGATTTTCACTTATGGACACTTATGAATACATCAGAAATAAGAAAGCAAGATGGCTTGTGTTAAAGAGCATCCTAGGACTTTATAAGCAATACACACATGCCAAAACCTCATATTGGATTCCTTTTTTTGTTTTATCCTCCAACTCCAGTAATTTAGCAGCACATATTGATTTTGAAAGACTGGGCAAAGCTAAATGAGCAGGATGCAGGGGCAGCCAGGAGTAACTGCTGAGCCAGAGAAAGGACTAAAAAGAATAGGAAAAAAATAATAATATCACTTAATCAAAAAAGATTAAAGAATGAGTCCATGTTTCCCCCCCATTTGAATGGCAAACTTCCCATCAGATTAAAGAGACCACTTAAAACCAGAATGTCTTCCATCAGAAGTCTGGGTACAAAAAGGGAAACCAGCTCATATTGTCCAGAGATTCAAATATTCTTTCAGATTATTCTAAAAAGAGAAACGTATAGAAAAAAAGATAATGCATCTTTTCTTTTTCCTCAACTAAAATAATTTTTAGTGCAGGACTGCAGGCACTGCTGGGACTGACTGTGGAGGCAAAGTCCCTCCCAGAGTGCCAAATCCACACGGGATCAGCCCCTTCCCCCTGCCCTCAGGGCACTCACACCAGCAGGAGGCTCAGGGCATGGTTTATGGTGAATTTTAACTTCTCCAAGTTCTGGATGGGCTCCTGGGAAAGCTCCCACCTTCCCAAAAGTGAGTTGCAGCACAGGGCTAGGGAAAACCTCCCCCAGCCCTGGGGATAGGAGGACAACACAACCTTCCCTCTCCTGTAACACAGCACAGGCTGCCCATCCTCTCCTTGAACAGAGCTGTATTCTGTTTAAAACCAGGAGAAAAGGAAACAGTGTACAGGGACAGGATTAGTGTTCAAAATTAATTAACAGATAATGCCCCAACAAATGAGTTTCATCCCAGTTTATTCCCTCCATCCCAGAGGGAGAACATCCTTCTTATCAGAGCAGCAGAGAAAGTGAGGACAAGCCTAATAAAAAGACAAGCTGCACTTCTGAGAGTTGTTATTTTTAACTAATTCTCCCCGTTTTGTTCCACGTTACTTTAATTAAATTGCTGAGATTGTGGTAAGAGCCCAATCTTGCACCAGCACTATTCTGCAGTGCCCTGCAAGACAACGAGGGGCTTGGCTGGAGCTGCTGGGCACAATTTCTCAGGAGGATGTTTGGATGTTCAGCACAGCTGGGAGCCTGTGCCATATTACCCCAGGAGAGGGAAAATCTGTGTTCCTGCAGAGCTGTGACTCTGCTCTGTGTGTCAGGGGGTGTTACATTCTCCAGGTGATGCCTCCCCATTTCTTCTGGTCCCTGACACCTCCAGAGGTAGAAGTTTGCTGATTTCTTTAGAGATTTTGGTTGGGGCATTTTTTAAAAGAAATGTTTGGATATTTTTCCATCCAGAAACACTCTTTTAACCAAAGCATTGCTCTACTCTGTTGCAGTTAAATAAAAGCTCAGGCTACACTCAAGGTTAGATCTAGCAAAGCCTCAGCAAGGACAAGATGTTCCTCAAAGCCCATCAGACAAAGCTGGGGCCTGCCCCAGGACCAGGGACTGAGAGAAGAGGGCAGTAGGGTCCCTCCCCAGCACACATCCAAATGTACCCTGTGATGGGCCAGTCTGCAGGGTACCACACCCCAAACTCACAGTTATCAGGGCAAAAGGAAAGGAAATATTTTGAGAGAGGCATGCAGAGTTGCAGCTGGCAGCACTTCCCAAGCCCAGCTTCCCACAGCATCAGGCACTTCAGGATTAGAGAAACTCTCCCCTCCAAACATCAATCCAACCATTTCACTTCATCTCTGCACCAGCCTGATGCAGTCCCATGGGGCTCCCAGTGTTTAGAATTTTCCAAGGAGCAAGGCTGGCGAGTCTCCAGCCCTGAGAGCCTGCAGGACCCTTTGCAGCACTGAGGGTCCCCCTGCCAGAGCTCTGGAGCAAGAGTCAGGGGGACCCTGCTGGAGGAATGACCCTGTGGTGCCTCAGCTAAGGGGTCTCAGGTTAGAGGCTTCTGTCTCCAATTTGGGTTCTGATAAATGATGTTCTCGGGCAATAATCACTAATCCTGTCAGAGGAGACCTCGATGACAACAGCGCTGAGTCATCCCCCTTGCATAGGAGCCCCCAGTGGCTTTCACTCCCCCTTCCAGGATTTGATTCAAAACAGTCCCATCTGTTTTCAAAGCTCCTTATCTGTTTGCTTCAGCCTGCAGCTCACAAGTTTGCTCATTTTCCCTCTCCTTAGGGAAAGGCCACGTGTACCAGTGTGGGCAGTGGGTTCAGGCAGCACTGAGGAATGAGTGGACGTGGCTCCTGTAATCACTGGTCTGAGTGATCTCTGCACCCTGAACCACACTGCTGAGCCACTCTTTGCAAGTGTTGTCCTACACAGCTGCAGCTCAATTCAGCCTGGGAAAACATTTATCCCCTTCACCACCTAGGAAAGTTTATTTTCCTTTAGTATGAACCATTACACATAACACAACCTAAAAGAAGATGACAAGCAAAAATAAATTGGACACATTTTAAATGCCTATTAAGTTTTAGATATTAGTTCCAAGATCAAGAAATGCCAGCTGTTGCTTCTGCTCATTTTCTGGGACAGGTATAGTGAAAGAAAGGGATCTTGGAGGAATGCACTCAAAGCTTAAGCTGAAAGGGAAGGTGGCAGAGGAAGCAGCCCCCTCCAGCAGTGAATTACTCAACCATATCACAAATGCAAATGTGGACAATCCTGTTAAACAGGCTCAAAGCAATTGAGTCTCGTAGTGAAGTTCACTGAAACTACAGGAATTTGCCCTGGAAACCTTCCTTCAAGTACCCATGTCTGCACTTAGAGATCATAGGAGGCATCTAATAGATAAAATTATCGACCTTTCCAAAGCTCACTTTAAGCTGCCTACAGGGAATCACATAATTATGGGATGAAAGATAAAGCTTTGTCTGGGATAAGACAGCATAAAGCAATGAGAAATGCATTATACAGTTATCATCATTTGGGCTTCTTTCCATCTGCCTTCTGAGGTTCCTTTTCCAGGATCTCCTCAGCTGCCCTGAGATTCACAAACCAACCAAAGGGAGAGCAGCACATGCAATTTCAACACTCCAAGAGTCTGGACTGTGAGATGTAAGGAAAGAAATAAAAAGCAAAGGGCCACAACCCTGTAAGAGCTGCAAACATCATGGAGATCATCATTCCCCATCATCTGTGATCTGTCATTCTGTGATTACCAGGAAGGGCCGGAGCTGCAGCAGCATCTAAAAACACCATGGGCAGACAGTAAGGGAGTATGAAAACTCATTCTTAGGGCACAGAACAACCACTAAATGACAGGGGTGAGGGTAAAAGCTTCCTCCAAGGACTGGCTCGCCCATAGTTGTTCTGAATCAAGATGCAACTGTCAGCTGGCTCCTGTCCCTTGAAATTACTTCCATCTGCCTTCACCCAGCCAAGCTTCTGGCATAAACAAAACCCTTACAACCAAACATCCTCTCTCTCCACACCCCACTGTGCACTCCATTCTGGGAAGAGCAGATTCCATGCTGACCTACAGCTCTGCAGACAAGCTGAAACACCCCTGGCCTGTTTTCTTTTGGAAAAGAGTTGGGGGGCAGCTGTCTCCCAACAGAACCTTTCTTCCCATTGCAGGGGAACAAGCAGAGGCTGCTGGCTGCTCCCTGTGTCCTACCACCTTCACTAAGAGACAAAAGGTCATTATCCACACCAAAATTTGCAGCAAAGCTACCCAGCACCTAGCAAAGCCCCAGGCTTTTTTCATCTTGGACCTGCTTCCATCCCATCCCATCTTCCTGTCATCCCCTGGGAGAGGGGAGCTTTGCCCACAGGACCTCCCAGTGCACCCCCAGGAATTGCTGTGTGTGTTGAAGCACTCAACAGTCAGATCCAGAAGAACAGAATCCATTCTGCTGCAGGATGGCAGAGCTGGAGTGCTGGACTTGACAGGGATACAGTGATATTCAGCTTCAGTGCAAAAGACCACATTAAACTTGAGAGATTTTGCCATCTTCTCACAGACTCCACTCCTTTATAATAAAGGATCTGAAGCACAGACCTGACTGCACACAAAAAGCCAGTTCCAGAGCCTGGAGCACAGCTCCATCCCAGCCTCACCCAGAGCTGCATCCCCTCTACCAAACAGTCCACTGCACTGTCCTTAAGCATATTTTAAAAAATAAACCCTGCAGTTATCCTTATTTTTTCTTTTTCCCTTTTTTTTTTTCTCTTTTGCCTCTTCTTTTCCATTTTGTTTTGTTACTGTATGCTCCAGTTGCTGTTGGAAAGCAATTTCTGGTCCAGGCTCTAGGTCCATTTAACAATTCAACTAATAATTGTATTTTATTTCTCAGACTATTAGCATGTAATGGAGCAGCAGCAGCCTTGGCTCCTGCTGTCTGGGAAGAGAGAGAATTTGTGCCAAGGGCTAAGTGCATTGCCTTGGGTCAGCTGCTCCCTCTAAATCCCAGAGTGCATTATCTTGGGAGTGGGAATTCACCCCACTCTGCTCTCAGCAGGAATTGGAGTTCCCAGCTGCTTTTCAAAAGATAAAGAAATATCAGTATATTTCCTAGTACTTCTCCCCTTCTGAACTCCTCCCAAATAACAGAAAGCTGCCTAAATGAGATGTGCACACTCACAGAACAGGTTAATTAATGGTCTCAGCCTAAATTGGTGAAACCAGCATGCCTTGAGCAACGATTTAGGACTTCAACACTCCTCGCCAGACTTTCGCCTTCCAAGCAGCCTTTAATCCCCAATATTAACATTTAGCTCCCTGCTGAGGGGCCTCTTCCAAAACTCAGCTCTTTGGGAGCTTGTTCTCAAGTCAGAAAGAAGCATCCCAGGTTCCCACTGAGCTCAAGAGCTGGAGTGGGGCTGCAGAGCTGGGGGGGAACCAGCACCAACAGCAAGGGGAGGAACATCTGCAACATCTGCCCAGCCCCACAGCAACTGACAGGAGAGTGCAAGAATTGAGCTCTTCAACCCCAGTCAGACCAGCAAAGAGCCTCATTTCTGAGGTACCAAAGCTCCTACAGAAGCAGGTTTAAAATTAAGATTCCTTCCTGCTGAATGAAGCCTGTTCTGATCCTGCTTCATCCTGCCAGCATCTTCTCTTGTGAGATGTCTTTTCTTTTATGGAAGAAGACAGCAAAGAGAGGAGGGCTGGGGAAGCAGAAGACATTTCTAGGAGCTGCACAGGTGGGTTTGTCCAGCATACTCAGGTCCTGGCTTGCAGCAATCACTGTACTCAAGTATGTGCTGCACACACTGGAGTGGACTGGTGACAGCTCTGAAAACCCAGCCAGGGTCAGTGACAGCTAGGTAGAGCATCACTCTGCCTGGGACAGAGCAGAGGTGACAAGGACAGAGGGGTCTGAGCTGGCACCAAGCTCAAGGAGCCTCTGCTGCAGGGTTTGCAGAGATCCCCCTGCAGAGGCTGAGCCCAGGCTGGGCTCCTGGGCAGCAGGCAGAGAGAAAATCCAAGGAACTGGAGTCCTCATCCCTGAAAATGTTTAGGAAACATTCAGGTGTGGTGCTTAGGGATGTGGTTTAGTGGTGGAGCTGGCAGTGCTGGGTTAATGGTGAGACTCAATGGTCCTGGAGGGCTTTTCCAGCCTCGGTGATTCTGAGATCCGAGGCAGGGAGCAGGGGGAGGACTGGAGCACAGCCAGCCCCTCATGGGCTGAGCACCTTCCCCCCTTGCACAAGACCTGTGTGATCCCTGAAGATGCAGAATCAGATGGGGAAGAAGAAAAGCAGGGCTGTCCCTACTCACCCACCCCCAGCCCATCTCCAGGAGGAGCAGAGCAGGCACCAGCCCTGTTCCCTGCCCAGCTCCTGCACAGCCCATCTTTGCTGGGACACAGCCAGGTAAAGCATTGGGTCAGGCAGGGGACAGGGGACAGCAAAGCCCAAGTGATGCAGCAGAGCATTTTGACACCTCTGACCAAAGCCAGGGAAGCAGCTACACACAGAAACCTCCTCCAGCACTCCCCAGTTCTTATCCAATTATGACATAATTCTTTCCTTCCCCTCAAGGATTAAAGCAACAAAGAGGGGACACAAAGGGAGAAGTGGGAGGACTGCAGCAGCATGAGGGAGATGAGAAAGCAGGAGCTCCTGCCTTTGATGTTTGGATGATCACATCATTGCAATTACTGTGTCAAGGGCTCTGCAGTGTCACTGGTAAATAAATCATCCAAGGAAATTAACTGTGCAGGGAGCTTGCACCACTAGTCACAGCAGGTAAAAATGAGAACAGAGGAGTCAAAGCATTGCAAACACAGGAAAAACTCCAAAATGCTAGGAAAACAAAGTAACATTTCAAATTATTTCTATAACAAATATATAATCTGTGTAGGTGCCTGTACAAGGAAGATAGAGACTTTAGATTCATCTACTGCTCTTTGGGAAATTAAGCTATTATTTAATCATTTGTAGTCTTATTGCAGACAGAGAGAGGATAAAGAACTCATTTGTCTTGTACAAGAAAGAATCTGGCACTTGATACCTGTCCTGATAGACCATTGAAAACTATGCAATACACTAATTATTCTCCTTCATCACAAAAAACTGAAGTTCTCTCTTCCCCTCCCCTGCTGTCATAATGATCACAGTAACACAGAATTTCACACTTCACTCTATTTTAGAATGATCCAAAGTAAAATTCCATCCCAAGCACCTGATGATCAGTTGAGCTGAGCTCTCTGCTATGGCTGATGCTCATTTCCAAGATGAAAACAGATCCATACAAAGAAGTTTGCTCAAGATCACAGGGCAGGAGCAGCCAGAGCTCCCACCCACAGCTCCTGACAGAAAATACCCCAAATGAGCAAATGGATGGGATGGAGCAGGGGTAAAGCCTGACTGACAGAGACATTCAGCCATTCTCTTTCCTCTCTGTGTCCTCTGCTCTCATTCAGTCTCTCCAGCCTCACCAAGTCCAATTTCTTCTCAGCTGTCTGCCCTAAGCTCCCTCATCCTTGCCTCCTCGCTCTCCCAGCCCAGAGGTGCAGCTCCAGAAATGCTTTCTAAATGCCTGCTTTGCAATTCAGAACATCCCTAAACTGTTCCATCAGCTCAGTATTTGCCTGTGATCCCCTTTGGATCTGAAGTGTTTATACAGTATTACTTGCAAGATTTAACTCAAAGATAATTAATTCAGTTCTGTGATTTTTGGCTTCATTTTGGTTTTAGGGCAGCAAAAGAAAACCATTGCTTGAATCAAAGCACTTAGAAATCTGACAAACTGATTTACAGCCCTGCAGAGAATTTTTTTTTTTTTAAATACAAACTGGTTCCACTGTTACCCACCATCATTTTTGTTTAAACCCACCTACCCATGGTGGGAGCACAAGTTCTATAATCACATGCTTAACTGCTGTATCATGTTTATTTTAACCAGAACCCATCCCATTCCAGTTGCAAGTATTTAAAGCCCAGAGCTGGAGTGGGAGAGCAAATTAAAATGAGAAAAGCAGTGAAAGTGATGGCACCCACCAACATGAGCAAGCACAGCACAGCACAGCACGTGTCACTGCTCTGCAGCCTACCCAGGCCAGGGGATGCAAAGGATAAGAGGGAATCGCTTCAGACTTACAGAGGGCAGGATTGGATTGAGGAAAATGCTTTATTGGGAGGGTGGTGAGGCCCTGGCACAGGGTGCCCAGAGAAGCTGTGGCTGCCCCATCCCTGGAAGTGTCCAAGGCCAGACTGGATCAGGTTTGGAGCAGCCTGGGATAGCGGAAGCTGTCCCTGCCAATTGGAACCAGACGATCTTTAATGTCCCTTCCAACCTAAACCATCCTATAACCACAAATCCACTATTTACTGGCTGAGGTTGTTCACAACACACAATAGAAACAGCTCCCTTTCATTTGAATTCGCTAATTGAGCTTCTGATCATTCAAGCCGTGCTTTGCTGGCCCCCCCGCAGCATCAGTGGAAGTGTGAAAGCAATCTTTAGCTACTGCCAGGTTGATGCACCTCTCCTGCAGCCCCAACCTTCTCCACGCCCTGCTACCCTTTCACATGAAACCTGACACTTAAGTGACATTTTAAAGAGTCTCAAACTGCCCCTGAGCAAGAGCCACCTGCTAACACCACACCTTCCCTGCAAGAACTGTTTAAAATTGCTGCACCTCCAAGCACCTCAAATTTCTCAGATTGATGCAGCACCAGAGTTGTGAGTCTTCCCACCCACATGACCCCGTGTAACAGAATGCTCCTAAAAAGTAATTTATCCTCAGAACAGAGTCAGGAAAACCTTGCCTGACAGAAGCCTTATTGCTTTCAAACTCAACATGAGTTACGTTTTCACAGCTGTAAGAAAACACGAGTTCATCTCAGTAACAGATCACAGATTGCTTTACAAACAATCAGTGAATCCTCACAGACCAAACCACAACAGAATAATGATCCATTCGAGTCTAAAAGAGTAAAATGCACCTGAGACAGGCAGAGAGAGGGTGTTTCAGATTACTGCTGTCCCACTGGAAGCAGTGGGTGGGAAGTTGCTGTGGATTTTTCCAGCCTTTAGCCGGAGATGTGACACAAACCAAACCCCTGATGAGCTTTGCAGGGTGACCACCCTGCCCTGAAGCTGTGCCACACCGACTGTAGAGCAGCTCAGCTCCAGGACCAGCACAGCACTCCAAGCATCCCAGCTGGGAAACACATTAAAAGCCCCCCAAACCCTGCAAATGGCCTTGATCAGTTTTCCCCAATGGGACTGCTTCTGCAGCAAAAGATGGATTCATTATTTATAGCAGAAAAGAAGGTGGTGACTGCAGCTGAGGATGCCACTTTGGATTTAGTGGATGTCCTGATATGGCACATTATGTAAACAACACCTACACACATGAGGCTCCTCTCACCACACTGAGAAGTTTTCCCTGTTCTTCATAAGGAACAAAACCTCCTCCTTTTAATTTCAATGGAATCAGGGTTTGGATTCTGAACTGTCTGTAAGTTTGATGGGTGACAGCCAACTCTGGTTCTCTCCATCTGAAGTTCTCCAAGCTCTGTGCCCGCATTCCCCTGTCTGGCCACTTTCTAGTCAATGAGCATGACTTGACTTTCAACCATTAATTCTTCACAAGGGATGGCCAACATCCTCAAATTTGCACTTCCACACCATTTACAGTCAAGGGACATGATTTCAGGGCACATCCTGTGACAAGGGATGGTTTGATGAACTGATGTTTAATAGTTTAGAAAACTAGGCACCTCCAGAACTTGATATGAAAGTTCAAGCTGTTTATTTTCCTTTAGTGGGCACCAAGCTTTGGTACTTTGCCTTGGCTGCTGTACTTTGAAATTTTATCACAAAAAAAGAAAAAGAAATAGTTAAAATAGAAATTAAATAATAGTTAAAATAGAAAAAATTCTCACTCTTTTTGATAATTATAATTTTGCTAATAACTCCTTATTGCTTTATAATTTGGTTCTACACAAAGAGAATTGCAGTACAATGCTCCTGTGAGCACAGCCTTTGGGAAGGGGATGCTCTGAGCTCCATCTCCATTTTCTGTCCTGAGTGGCTCCACAGAAATCAAACCAGGTGCTCTGCACAGCCACAGTGAGATAACTGCAGTCAGGTTCAATACTTCAACCCAAATGTTTTAAGTGTTTGCCCCAGTGAGAAATATGCCATATGAATTCCACAAAGTGTTTATTCTATTCCTCTGCCAGAGGAAGAAAACCAGGAGAGGAGCTCACTCTCTGTATTGCTTTTATGCATCACTGTCAGCAATCTCATGGTGAGGCAAAGTCCTTTCTAAAAAGGAAAAATCCAAATGTCTATTTTGGGAAATTCTCATCCATCACACAGCATTAGAGATACTCAAGGGACTCTGGCTTTATGTGATTTAACATGGAGATTTACACCCCACCCCACCTCCTTATTTTACAGTCTTTGGTGGCATTATGCTTTGAGGTTCAGTAGCTCCAAGTGGGGCTTCTATTTAAAACCATCTTTTCTTTGCAGGAAATTCTGTTACGTGACCTTTTTTGAAAAATATGTTTTTGGGAAAAGAGTATCAGCTGGCTTGCTGACTTCTGAGACATGCAGATGCAATGAGCAAAAAGTACAAATCCTGCTGGTTTGACTCAGAAAAAGGCACCCTCTAAAGTTTAGAAATAGAGAACATCAAATTGTAGAGAGGAAAGAATAGTTTAAAATATTAAAAAGCCACATCCACTGGCAAAGGAGCAGGGGGGAAAGACAGGCTTGACACGTGGTAGCAAAAAGTAGGAAATTCTTCCTTTTAGCTTACGTGGGTAACGTTAAAATACACACACACACACAATTACTCAGATTTTCCCCTGGGAACCCCAAATTTATGCCTGGCCTGTACAAGAGGACAACACAGCTGTGACAGAGAACAGACCTGCAATTATGTCTCTGTTGTGCCATCAGCAAGGCCAGCATTTATGAACACACATCCCCAGGGACGTGCATCCCTCCCAGACACAGCTGAAAGCTCACACATCTCCTGCTTGCAGCCTCACCACCTCGTGCATTTCATTTGGGGCCTGATTATTAGATGCCCACAAGCACCTATTAAATAAACAGAAGAAAGCCCTGGCAGGGCAAATCCCAGCCCTGCTGTCAGACAGGTCCAATAAAACCAGGAACAAAGACTGCACCAGCACTCTCCACGCTCCTGCGAGGCACACACAGATCCAGGAGCAAGGATCCTGCAGGAAATGGCACTTGGTGGCACAATGTCACCTTAGTGGCACTTGTTCCCCACTGTTTTCTCTGCAGGAGCAAAGTATGCAGCTGTTGGGAGGTGAAATATCTATGGCAGTGTCTTCTAAACTTGTTTAAGGGACAGCCCAGGCAAACTAGTCCTCCAAAGGTCTCTTAGGAGGGGAAGAGAAAAGCTCATCCCTTTGCAAATCAAGGGCAGGAAAGTACAACTGCCACAAGGAGCTGGAGAGGAGGTGCAGCAGCGAGTGAGTGTCACCAAGTGTCCAAAGCAGGGGGGATGGATGCCCCTTGTCCCCAGGGTGGGAGCAGGAGTGGCCAGCACCTGATGCCTGGCAAGTTGCTCGCCCACCTGGGCCAGGCACTCACCCCCAGGAAGAAGGGACTGTCCTGAAGTGTTAAATGCCCAAGGCAGAGAGCCAGAGACATCAGAAGACACCATAAAACCAAGAAGTTTATTTTCTATATTCCTCATTTCCTGCCACAGTTACCTACCTACCTGTGCAGGCAAATGAAGCCCATTACCAACAAATCAGAGCAGTAATGAGCTTTCTGTCCCAAAAAGCACATCTAGCCATGCAACAAAACACCCAGCTGCAACATTTCCCTGCTGCTTTTATTCCTTACCCGACCCTAAATGAAGGAAAAGGCTATGAAATGCTTTTTTGGACATGCCCTGCAACATGCACAGACACTGTTCCTGGGCCAAGGAGATGTCAGCAGAGGGCTGACCTGCTCTTCACATCCACTGACATGGGCACACATACCACAAACATCCTCAAAAAACAAAACCCTGTTGGGAGAATCAGTGCTTGCTGCTCTCGCCTGCCAGCAGAATTTATCTTGGGTCCCATGGCATGGCTATAAACTTTCACATCCTGCAAATACACAGCTAGACATGAAAATATCAACCCATTTTGTGTAGCTTCTCTCTCCTCCCTTTACAGCCAGTGCCAGCACCACGGTAATTCAAACGCTGTGACTTGGGATTCCTTTCTGGCAAGTGCCCACACTAATTTTAAATTAAGGCAGGCTTGGCCTGAAACCAGCCTGCAGAAGGTGGGTTTTCCTTTGTCTCAGCAATGCAGGGACCAAAACAGTACAAAAAGAGCCAGAGACCACATTGATGATAAGGATGAAGAGGCTGCAGGGGGAGAAGAGAGAAGGATTAATCTGAAAACACCTTGTGACAGTTTCCAAAACAGAGAGCCTTGAACAAGGAGAGGAAAGCCAGCTTGAGAGCAGAGACTGTGTGCAGCAAGTGAAATAAATGGGAAGATTTCCAGTGAGTGGATCACTGCAGAACAGCAGAGCCATTGAGGAAGCTGTATCCCCACAGCTGCACTCACCATGCCCGGCAGCACCGGGATAATGTGCTCGTAACTCACAGAGCCATCAGCACACAGCAGTTTTCCTGCTCCCTGTATAATTTAGCAAAGGCACAGACACTGCTCTGTCATATTTCTCCTCCCTCAAAGCAGCAGCATTATTTTTTTTTCTGGGGTTATTTTGGTGCTGGTTTGGATTTTCTTTAAGAGAGAGCTCTGGATTCAGCAACCTTTTTATTTAAATTGCAGCCCAGGTTCGTTGGTTCAGAGCAACCCTGAAAATCTGATATCTCCAAAGAGTGTCAGATTTCAGTAACAGCTTGAATGAGAACACCTTGGCACACATCCCTGCACAACAGCATCGATGTGCATAGAAAGCTTGGAGAAAAACACTCCATTTAACACTACTGGGAATTCAGTGGTCAGTTTTCAGAAATACAGGGACATCAGAAGACAACAGTCACCCTACACACAGGGCTGTGCCACCAACACAACCTGCAAAAGCAGCTGGATTTGTGGGAATTCTTGGAGAGCAGCTGTGCAGTTATCCCTGCTCACGGATGTTCTCCTGCACACCCATGGGTGCTGTGCACCCTCCAATTGGACACACCAACAGCAGCAGCTCTTTGCCTGCTAAGAGAAATTGCTTTTTTANGTTCTGCACACCCATGGGTGCTGTGCACTCTCACCTTGGACACACCAACAGCAGTAGCTCTTTGTCTGCTAATAGAAATTGCTTTTAAAGTGAGGCAGTGAAAGATATTGTTAGAAAGCTCAGGCTTTAATCCTGGCTCAGGGCCTGCATTTACACCCTTTTTGGAAGGAGAGGACTGAGATCAGCAGGTCTGCAGCTCCAGAGCAGCACTGGACAAGTATCTGCCTGTCAGCTCCCCACAGCCACGGGGATTCCTCCTCCTCCTCCATCTCCTTTGCTGTTTGCATTCATTTGAGGCAGCACCAATTCACCCAAATCTCCTTCTTTACCACACTGTGATCTGGGAGCTGCACCCACTCCATGGCCAGGTAGGAGCTGCCAGCCCCTCAGGAGTGCTGGGATCCTCCAGGAAAAACAAGCCAAGGCTTGTCTGCCAGGTGAGAGCACCTACAGCCACTGGGGGAGGTGATGTGCCCAACCTCCAGGTAACACCTCCAGGATTTGCCACCTTCCATCTCATTCTGAGCAAACAGGAGAGCTGCAGGAAGGAGCTCAGCTACAGCACTCAGTGCCCATGTGAGCAGTCCAGGTTTTCATGCAGAGACTGTCAGAACAAGGGGCAGAAATCATTTACATTGCAGAGCTGTGCATGCATCTAACACACAGCCAGCTTTACATTAGCAGTTTTTCTTCTTTAAATGAATTTTTACAATCCACCTGATGGGTTCCATCTTTCTGCCCATCTGTTGTTTTAAACCAGACCCTCCCTGCTCACAACATGCTCAAACCCAAATAACCTGCACAGCAAAAACCAGGAGGTACCCAAGGCTATTTTCTAGAAGTGGAGCCTCAAACCCTTTCTCAGACAGGCAGCTGCTTTTTGGGCAGACATCTCCAACCAGCACCTCCCTGCTCATGCAGAAGAGCTCCCCTTTCCTCCTCTGCATGCACCAATTTCATCCAACTTGTGTGCACAGACAGGAACCAAACTGGAAGATAAGAATGCCCTGGCAGGGATATTGCCTGCTTTAGTTATTCAATAGCTCTGGGAGCCAACTAGGGCTTTGTTTGCTAAGCAATGACAGAGTATTCAAATTATGCTGATTAAAACCATTCAGTCAAGACATCATGCCTTTAGAAATACTGTTTGGTTTATGTTACAGCTTTTTTTTTTTTTTTTTTTTTTTTTTTTGCCTCCCTGAATTCAGCAATTCAGATTGTTCCTCCAGCAAGCCAAACACACAGATGATTAAATTCTTGCACCTCCAAAGTATAAAGGCATGACAATATTTGGTGTTTTCCAGAGCAAGGTCTGAATAAATTGGAGTTTTACCAGGACTCAAAGCCACTTGGATGCTTCTGGACACAAGCCAGTTTCTAACCAAGTTGAGAAAAAACCTCTTGGGAAAAACCATCCCAGCACACACAGAACCTTTGAAAATCAGCTCATGAAGGAGCTGGTGCTGCCAGGAGATGGGCATTAAACTGCCCAATTTATTCAGATAATCCCTATAGGCTCCACTTGAGACTTCAGATTTTGTATAAAGTTTTCATCACCTTCACAGTGGCAAAGCTGAAAGGGCATTTAACACAAGAATTTCATGGTGGTGAATAGCAGCAGAGAGGCACTAAATCACAAACTTGTTAACTCTCCCAGGAGTTAAAGGCACTTGCTGCCTCTCAATTCAAACAACCCCTGTGGTTTTACTGTCTGGGAAGAGGAGCACCTTGCTTTGGGACAGCAATTCCTTGGGAAGCAGTGTCTCTGACTGGTTCTGTCCCGCAGGTAAAGCCACCCAGACCAATTCTCAAGGGATCTTTGCTCTTCCAGACTTGCCCTCCAGCCAGCCCACACTTGTTTCCAGCAAGGTGCTGGATTATATGCACTAAGATAAACATAAATCCCGTGGTGGCAATGTGCTGAGGGGACACATTTATCAACAGTCCTTAAACAGAGCACTGAGGGAAAGCCCCATTTGTGTCCCTCCAGCACCAACAGAAGGGTCTGTCAAGGCTTTTTTTGGGGGGAACAATGTCAGTTCAGCCCCAAATTAAGTAATTATTCGCTGCTTTATAACAGCTTCCCATTTTCTGTCACCCAGCTGGTTGTTAATAAGGGATGTGCAGCAATCCAGGACACAAGGCAGATAAAATATTTGTGGGGTAACTGGCCTGGGACCTGTCCAACCTTGACAGGCACATCCTGCCTGCACCAGACCAGCTTGGAGGGGATTCCTGGAGACAGGAGGCAGAAAAGCCAAACAGGAGCAGGGCAAAGAGCTTCTGGAAATGTTTTGACAACAGCAGTTGAGAACCATCACACTCTTGTTTCACCTTTAACAAGTTTCTCTGAGTCAGCTCCCTCCCTTCAGCCTAGAGCAATCCTTACAGATTTTTTTTTTTTTCCTCTTAAACACAGCATTCCCCATAGGCTGGCAGCTAATTTATGGCAATTCATTAGGCTGCTCTAACTCAGGCAACAACAATTCATGCTGTAACTTTCTCAAATGAATTCTTCTCAAAAACACTACCCCGCCCTGGCAAAAAGTTAATTAAGGATCCTTTTACCTGCTCTCTGAAGATCACAGGGCTGATGCTGTCAGACAGGTTTGCTTTCTGTTATTACCAATTTCAGCAGGAATTCAGCTCTCCTAATCCCATTCTGAATATCAGGTACTCGCAGAGACATTAAAATGAAATAAAGAGGATTACTGTAACCACCCAGGTAGCAGCCTTAGTTGGGACAGAGCTTGCACAGAGGACAAGACACAACTGAGTGTGTCAGGATGAGCTGGTCTCCCTAAAATCTGCAGGATGTGCTGTTCCTCTGAAGCCCCCCCTGGCCTTCCAAATATTTGCTTGAGGTTTCCTTGAAATGCAGAATTTCCTGGCGGAATGGCGAGCACGCAGAGCACATTCCTCTGCTAAGTGTCTTCTTCAAAATTTGGGTAAATAGCAGCACATTCCTGCCCAGCTCACACAAACAGTTTGGATTCCAATGGCAGGAGCAGGGTCTGAAAGCACAGCTATGGACTTGCTGCTGGTTTTCACCAAAAATAAGGATACAACTGATTTTGTGCTCTGCTAATCAATCTAATCAATCTCCCTGAGTGCACACATTTATCCCAGTAAATGGTAGCTCTAAACTGTATTATTTAGACAAAAAGGGGAGTTATAACCATGCCAGGAGGTTCCTACAGGTAAAAAAAGTATCCTGCATGAAAAAAAAAACAACAAAACAACCCCATGATTTGTGGTAATGAAGCCACTGCCAATGTTATATTACTGTCACATTAGTCCTGAGAATTTACTGGACAGTGGTAAATTTGAATTTAATTAAATTTTTCTTCCTGTCTTTCCCCATCCTCCCTTTGGACATGGGTGTCACAGCTGCAGAGAAATTGCTGGCTTGAAATAATTGCCCAGCAAAAAGGCAAACAAACACAAAACTTTCAAAACCTTTTGTCCTTGAGAAGGGCACAGAGCACCATCAATAAATCCCTGGGAATCCTTCCTCCCACCAGGGTAAGGTGCTATGTCCAACCCAACATCTTGCTTAGGCACAAAAACAAAAAAATCCCAGTTTCAAGCAAAAGAAAGTCAGCATAGCCCAAAAGTGACAGAGTTACACTGGGACACAAATACAGAGAGATTTCTTACAGCCCAAGACAGTCTTTAGGAGAGAGATGCTTATGTTGAGGAATTCCATTAAAACTACAAAAAAAAGTCCAGCCCCTTGGATGCTGTCAGTGTGTCTGGGCCAAGATTAATCTGCTTCAAAGCCTCTGCTCTGCCTTGAACACTCTGCTCCTTTTTCAAGCCGACATCCTGGGGCCTGGCAGGGATTTTTTAATCTACAAATCCCCTTTACAGAGCATCCCCAAAGCTGGCTCCTACCTGCTTCCTCAGCTGCCTGTGCTGTCACTCCTCCTCACACCGTGCCAAGGAGTTCTCCTGCCTGCAGGTTTGCCCCTTCCAACATTTCTCAAGGGTTTTTTGCACCGCCCTGTGCAAACCCCTTTCTTTGATGTTCATCTGCAGCCCCAGCCTGTGTTGTAAAGAGCCCCTCGACTCAGAATTGCAGCCCTCAAATTGGTTTATTCTGAGTTACTGCACAAACTACAAGAACCTGCTCACATAAGAGGCCACTGAGCCAAGGAAACATTTCAAGCAGGTCTTTCCAACTCCTTAAAAACACAGGGAAAACAGATTTTGCTTTGTTTTTAATTTTTCATTATTTTTCTCCCTATGCACGAGTATCTTTCATATTCCATGCAGAACTGAGCTCTGAATTTAAAGTCACAAACCTTGGGGACCACCTTTTACATTCCACAGTTGGAGGTAAGGCTTGCAAACGTGCAGAATTTCTCAGGGTAAAAAAAAACAACAACAAAGTTAAGGTGAGCTAATTCCAAAAGGCTTTTCTTTCTTTTTCTGGGGAGTAAATGATCTAAAGCATCTTTTACTCAAGTGACATGCTAACCAGCATCAGGACTGACCCTGAGACCCCCAGAACCCACCAAACCTGCTAAGAGCCAGTGCTCTCAGAGACTGAATGGGACATGAAAGAAAACTCTCTCCAGCCTGAGGTGATGGGCACTGCTGCTGAAAGCAAATCTTCCACCTGTTTTAGCCCCAGAGGAAGAAAGCAGACTACACACAGGTCTTATCATTCATCTACTACAAACTTCCTCATCAGAAACCTCCTCCTCCTCCTCCCAAACCTTTCATTCTTTTCCAGGAGCACCTCAGCTGCTTTGGGCAGAGCAGTACCTGGAGTGTTATCAGACATCTTTGTCTCTCCAACAGGAATTTCCACTCCGGGCTGCTCTGGGAGGTGCAGCAGCCCTGGACCCCCTCCCCAGGCCTGGGAGAGGCTCTGTGGTTGGATGGCTGCAGGGCACAGGGTTGGGTGTGCTGGCTGGAACAGCTGGAGAGGATGTCAGGCAGAGATCCCTCAATGCACCCAGTGTTCACACAACTCCTGCAGCACATCCCTGCTCCTCCTGAGGCTCAGCACTACCCTCACATGGTGCCCAGAGTGGTGCTTTTGCTCAGACAAGTTTTGCAGAGGAAGGTGACAGGCACAAGTGATAAATTGCCAAGAAAATCCATTTTAACCACAGGATGATCCTGGCACCTTGGTGAAGCAGCACCCTCCAGTACCAAATACAGCACATGTGGTTGTAAAATACACCCTGTGCCCTGCTGTCCTGTAGGATGCTCAGAGGGAACAAATATCCCATTTCCCCCTTATTCCCTGCAGTTAATTGTGTAAAACAATCTACTTGACTGCTTCTTTCAGCAGGGTGAGCAGGCTGCTGCAGGAACATCCCTCCAGCAGGTGCAGGATCTGTGTCAGACCCACCAGTGTGTTCTAGATGGGAGTGACTGGAGTTCACACCTTTGGCTCCATCTCCTCCTCCTGACTTCAAGACTATTCCTGTGAGAAAGGAACCTACATTTTTACAAACAGCTTACTGGCCATTTCCTCTTGACTTCTGGTAATTCTGCACAGCCCCACTTGGCAACCTGAGAATACAAACCCACGTGGGTAAAGGGAAGCTCATGCCTAAAATCTGGGGGTGTGAGGGGCAGACCCCACTGCTCTGCAGCTGGACAGATGTGGAGGATACAGCTGGGTCAGACTATTCTCTGACCTTCCTCCTGCCTCCCTGCTGTGCACTGAAGGCACTTACCTGCTCCACCACTGAGTAAAGGATGCCCACTATTTAGGACTAACTATTACACCTGGCTAGGCCAACACACCTCAGTGTTAATCAGGGACTCCAAGAACCCAAGATTGAAAAGGCTGGACAGCAACTCTAGAAATTACTGACACATTTTTTAAAAAACAACAAACAAACAAAAACAAACAAACACACCAAGAAGAAAATTAAATGCAACTTCTGGCACCTCAAAGCAGGGTTTTGAGCCTGCAACCTTCATAAGGCACACATTTAAAAGAGNGGCACCTCAAAGCAGGGTTTTGAGTCACATATCTAAAAGACTCATCATATAGGAGTTTGGAAACTCTCAGGGGACAAGTCCCAGGCTGCAGCTTCCCACCCTGGGCATCCACATCTCCCCCTGCAGTTTCCACAGCTCAGAGAACAGAACACATCTCCCGAGCTGATCCTCATGTTCTTGCACAAGTAAGGACAAGGAATGACACATCTTTCTTTGCTGATACGAAGAACTATAAAAGCAAACATTTCTCCCTCTCTTCTCCCCAAGCCTGCAGCAGGACTGCACCCACTCAGCACAACAATGGCCAGACTCAGAATCTCAGGTCACCTGTCACTCAGCTGGATCTCAGGTTACCTTTCATTCACCTGGACTCACTGGGGGAGAGTTTCTAAGGGTGCAGTGCCAGGCAGTTCATTCCCTGGAGCATTTCCATCCTCTCTGCTGCCCACTGAGCACCACTTGCTTTGGTCCCTCCTCTGCCTGCCCTTCCCAGCCCAGCCCCACCCATGGTTCTTCTTAATCCATTGAGTTTTGTTGTTTTGATTGTTTTTTTCTTTCCACATTTTATTTTAAGAGGACAGGACTTCAGAGCACCACCATCATGCGAAAACAAAACCAAACAAGCAGAGCTCTGCAGAGGAAGTGCCAGACACACAGTCTGGCACACAGCACACCCCTCTCTGTGCTCCAACAGCAGAGCTGGAGACAACAACTGTTAAAGCAAACCGGGAGCCTCATTCCTGGTGCCACCAAAATCCCACGCAGCTCTGCTGGAGATGAGAGCAAAGATGACACACTCGAGTGTATCTGAGTAAACATTTGTATCTCAGCTGCTGCAAAGATTCAGGCTCCATTCAAGTCTTATGGAGGAGTTTGGAGCAGGGAAAGGGATTTCTCAGACAGGGAGAAGAGGTGTGGCTTGCCCCAACAAGCGTGTGATGCTCTGACAGGGTGTAACTACTGAAAGACAAGATGGTAATGCACTGCTAACAGAAATTTCTGTCATTAAGCATCAAAGCTGCTCACACTGGGTTGAAAAATAAAAAGAGGTTCAGGCTGAGAATGAGGAGGTTAAAATTAGTCTAAACATCAGCTCCCCTGTGTTTAAAGTGGAAAGAACCAAGTCAGCAGCCAAGTTAACTCCAGACAGCAAGAAACCTTCCAAGTACTCCAAAACAGGGTTAAAATGGATTTTTACACACAGAGCAAAGATTCTTCCAAACCCACCACCCACCCACATGGCCTTGACCCACATCCTCCCTTTACTAGGGGTGGACAATCAAGAAATCTCCATCCCTGAAGACCACTCACAGTGCATCCAAAACCAACACTCCTGTGCGTGGTACTGAAGCAGTGGACACTAAAACTTTTAAAGATGAGCAAAAATCCTTTAAAACTTTTAAAGGATTGCACGGGAGAAGCAAGGAACCCCTAATCCTAACCCTAGAAGCAAGATCTTGTGTCATCCCAGTAACCCCCAGTCTGCTCACACCCCTCTTCTCTTCCTTCCCACAGTCAGGCTGACTTGAGGAAGCCACTGGTTCTCTCTCCTTCCCCAATGATAATCAGTTCATCTAAGGGATAAACTGAACAAGCCTTGACACTTTATCAGGTTCATGCCATTACCTCCAGAAAGAGCTGGCCAACTTTCCTGCTGTCTCCTGAATGCCCCAAACTAACACAACATAATTATTTTTCAGCCTCACTTCACCTTCTGCTTCATGGAAAGCCATCATTAGATGACTCCTCTCTGGTTTCCAGCAGATACTCAGGGCCAACCCTCACAGTGATTTTCTTGTGAGTGCAATGAAGGCAGAAACACGGAGAAGGAGCTCTGCTGCTGCCAAGAGAGGCAGGCTCACACGGTCAGCACTAGGAAATACTGACAGATAAGCACACAGCCCGCTGCCAGATAATGCATCAGCCTCAAGGCTGCCAAGCAGACACCTCCTGGAGCTTCCCACTTCTGCCTCCCATGTAAGCAAAAATCAGGTGGGGCCGGAGAAGGGTTTAGGAAAGGTTACCGCTCCAAACTTTCTCTTCCACACAACAGCACAGACCATTAAACCAGAAAAAGATGCAACTGGTTTTCAAGGTGTTTGAGACAACAGCAGAGTTGGAAGAAATTCTGCTGCCTTCATTTAAAAAAACCCCAAAACTTTGGAAGCGAGAAGGATGAACCAAGTCCAGGCATTCAGAATCTCCATTAGCCACACAATGCAGGCACATCTCTCCAGCCCACTCACAAGGATGCTTACAATCAATGCCAGTTGTGTTTCAGCTGCTCAAATGTTAGATTCTGTGAGCTGTCTGCTAAGCTTTTCTGACAGTGGAGGAGAAACAAGCGATTTGAAACACTCAGCCTATTTTACCATAAAATTGACAAATGTGGTACCCATTAGAAGGATTCCTACTGCAGCACATCCCTGTACAATTCCCACGCTTCTCATTTCTGCTCCATGTGCAGCTATCCTGTGTGGTGCAGTCATGTTACTGAGACAGCTTATTAAGATTTTGGTCATTTAAAATTTGCTTTTAGCCAGGCCCTGCTGTCAGGCAGCATTCCTGCAAACAAAGACACTTCCTTGGTGTTATGCACAAGAGGGAACTCAGCGTAGGGAGTTAAATGTGATTAAATTGCTGGATCTGCAGTCCAGAGGGGTTTGCAGTTTGTTTTCTAAACAAGGAACAGAAGTCTAAACTAAGACAGAGCAGGGATAAAGTTTGAGAAGAAGTAAGAAGCACTCTCCATGCACCAGAGACAGCCTGGAGATCCTCCCAAGCTCCAGACACACATTTTTCTACCATTATCACCTTCAGAAACAAACACCACGATAGAGGATGTCAATGTTTAATCTCAAACATGCACACCCCTACTTTTTTTTTCACCCTCTTTTGAGATTTAAGACATTTTACCTTTATAAGAGCTGCTTTCTTTCCTGGTTGGACTCAGCCCCTTGCACAACAGCTACCAGATGTGTACATCTGCTTTCCATAACATCCAAGCAGGATTGTAAAGTTGGGTGCAGGACTCATGTTCCCATAACCTACACATTTAGCACTGCAATGCCTCTGGAGGAGTTCTGTCACATAAAACCCATCAGCATGGTCTCCTTCTGTGTCCTGCCCAGTCCACAACAATGACTCTGCCTAGCTCCTCTCCTCTTCTCCTGTTTTTCTAGGCCCTTCTCCAGCTTTCCAACCTGAGTTTTCTTCTTGTTCTAAAGCATCCTCCTACTGTATCTCTCATCCTCTACCCTTCCTTAGGTTAAACCCAAGCACAGAGTGCAATGAGCACGACCATGCAAAATTATTCCACAGGTTCTGACCACCAAGCAACAGCCTCTGCTGTGTTCTCAGGGCTACAGTGGAAACACTCCCCAGAAATATCCCCTTTTTATTTTTATTACTTTCAGGCTTCTTTCTAAACTAGACAAAGTGGTTTCTGTCCCCAGATACTTCTAATGCCTCTCCAAGTGCTTCTAGGACTTGCTGGGAAAGAAGGGAAAGGATGTCCAACTTCTGCTGATCTGTTTAACATACTATTTAAAAATACAGAGTATCCCAGGCGTCTGTTTCCTAATCTTACCCTTCACTTCAAAGAGAGGAAAAATCAGCCAGATCATTTATTCATAAAGCTGGAACATCTGGCAACTGGAATTTCAGTAAAACTGCAATTTCATATCTCTAAAAGCACATAAATATAGTATTCCAATGAGGTACTTCTTCAAAACTCCAGGCCAATTTTGGCCTTAAGATTCCCATTCATTTCAAGACAGTTAAGATTTTGTCAGGTTTGCATCTTTTGTTGCTTGATTTTCCATAAGAATTTTCAGGACTGAAAGCCTTGAAAGCAACCTCTTTCTTGGGAAGTTCTTTGCAGAGAGAAACGTTCTGTGAGATCTTTTTATTTTGACACCACCCAGCAATAATAACCAAGACCATGCAGAAAAATGTGTCTGTGTCTGTGCTTTGTTTCTGCTTTCAAGTACACAGGGTTTGTTTTCAATGCAACGCAAGGTAAATGGATTTGTTTCTAAACCATCTCTCCCTTACACTGGGATCGGAAAAAAAAATAAAGGATTAATTGCATGAAAGAGGTTTATATACAGGCAGATTAACCAGCCTATGGAACTCTCTTTCAAAGGAACTAAAGATAGCTGAGACATTAGCATGAGAAAAACTGTAGGGCTACATTTCTTACATATATTAAAGGGGTTTAGATGCACATTTCTCACCGTGAAGGCACGGCCACACAGCAGAGCCTGACAGGGCTGTGACCACTGGAACTGATCACTGCTGATCAATAACTGCAAGAATTGATCACCTGCACTCTCTGAGACCAACAAGCAGCAGCTGAAACGATTCTTTTGGCTCAGTAACTCAACCACAGAACCTCAACACATATCTAAAGGGTCTGAAAAAGTTCAGCTTCAAACTTGAGGGATATAGCAGTGATCGATCCTGTCCTGGCAGAGGAATGAAGGGCCTGGGGGGGGTTGTGCCTCCATAATTTGAGTTCTGGGGCATCTTGGCAAACACTCTTGGACAACGGTTTTTATTACAGTTTGTTAAACTGACAGATAACCCCAGTAGAGCTGTATTTTCTTCTACCCCTTCAGCATCCCCCTTCTGCACTGAAGTTTTGACAACTGGAGAAATTCTGATGCTCTTGTCAGCTCTGTGTACAGCTGACCTACTGAGAGTTAAGGCTCTAAACAAAGAGACCATCACATAAAATATTTCCTTTCCTGACACTGCCCTGTAAACAGTCTACACAGAAAACAAAGGACCAAAATTACAGTTTGCACGTATTCCATGTGCACTCTGTGTTTTTCAAAAATTACTAGAATTCTGAGGGAATTATGGTTTAAAGGTTTGTTGTCTTGCTTTAAATAGCAAAGGAAAACCAAAATCCCTCCTTTCTCTAACCTCTATCATTTAAGCACAGAACTGTTAACCATTGCTGAAAGCACTGATGCATTATGGCTTGGGGCAAGAGGAAGGCTTAATGCTTTGAAATGGCTGCAACCAAACAATAGCAGCTTTGCCCGTGGGTTTTTAACATTACATTGGAGGCAAATTGCTCAGCCTGTTCAAAAAAATGAGATATGCACACTCCAAACCGGCCAAGGAATTGTTCCTACAACTAAACATTGTCACACATCGTCGCTGCTGGTGACATACACAAGATAAGGATGTAAAGATGCCCAACGACCTATTTCCTGCCCTCAGACTCTTGCCTGAGTCATCCTCAGCAAATAGTTTTAAGTATTGACCAATCTTGCAGCATATGGCGTGTGCTGGTTTATCTGAGCCTGATTACAAATGTCAAGGTGCCAAGCCCAAGCCTCCCATCATTCCTTCCTGCGGTCTAAAAACCTTGATCTTTCTTTATCTCCCTTGCAGTGGTGTGTGCTCTGCAGCTGTCCTCGGCTGTTCAAAAACCCTTAAATCAAAATACAGCTGCTTTATGAAAACTCTTGTCTGCAGGCAACTCTTCCCAGTCACTCTGCAATCAATGTCCATGGTAAGCACAAAAGCTGTTTCACTGTGGTGGTCCGGTTTGAAATAAACACAACACGAGTCAAAACACTGTATTAGCCCCGTAGAGAATTTGCTATTTTATTCTTTATGTTTAGGTATATAATCCAAGAGGAAAACTCTGAAATGTGATTTAATCACATGGTTCTCACAGCAAATGAGCTCAAGGAGAATTGTAACTTTTATTGTCACGGAACCAAAACACACCATGTCCTTCCTTCTCCTTGACACCCTGGGAAGGGGTGACCAAAGCTGGCTCCTGTCCTGGTGTGCCTCTCCTCTGAGACCTCAGACACAGCCTGGTGCTGCTCCTGAGCTGGACCTGTCCCCTGAAACCAGCACAGACTGCAAAGGGCACTGGGCAACAACAGCGCTGTCCAGGAACCAAGAGAGCAGGAGGGATCTCAGCTCCTCTCACCCATGGAACTGGACTGGCTCCAACCACTACCTCAAAGATATTCCCAGCAGGAATAAAAATCTACACAGAAAAGACCAAAAATTGGTGACCTGAGCATGATCTCATTGTTAAGTCAGGCACTTCCAGTCAGATGAATAAAGTCAACATCCCCTTCAGCTTCATTCCTCTGGATATTAAAGCCAGGTTTATGGAAAGTAGTGCCACCCTCATGGGGATGCTGCCTGACAACCTCAGCACCCAGAAATCATTTAACACAAATTACAGCTCCTCTTTTGCTGGTTTTCCCAGGCTGGCCTGTGCAACACCACATTTAAATAAAAGTTTTCTGAACCTTGGGCAGATGCTGCCCAAGGCTCAGAGATCACCAGGTCCCAGAAGACAGAGGGGTGTGCAGGCTGCTAATTCAGAGCTACCTTCCTGTGCCCAAAATCACACATCAGCCCACTCTCAGGGGTGCAACCAAGGTTTCCTTGGTTTCCAAACAGCCATGGCTCCCCCCCTCCCTGTTTGCTACTCTTCATATTCATGTAACTGCTGTAACACAGCATCCTGGGAGGGGGAAAAAAGCAAACAAAAGACATTATAGCCAATTTGTATGGAAAATCAATTAAGTTCAGACATCTCATTAACCTTCTAACCTGCTTATCCCCCAGCTTTAATTTACACTACTGCTTGCAAATGGATTTGACACATTGGCCCACCACTTCCCTGGGAAGGTGCAACAGGCACGAACAGAGTTCTTGGATCCCAGAATACTCCATTTATCCAGGTCTTTCCCTCCCTCCTCCCTCCCATTCACTCCATGCTAAGAAGCACTGGAGGAAGAAAATAGGATACAGAAAATATGCAAGAGCCCTTTCAAAATCCTGTATGCCCCACAGTGGGCCTCCTTTTTTACCTTCTGTTGCTTTAATTACCAGAAACTACGAGCAGAATTGCCTAAACCAAGAATGCCCAACCAGGGCCACATCAGCAGAGTCCCACAGAGGTGGCAAAGCCACCCTCACAGGAGCCCTCTCACCCCACACTTCACTTCCACACTCTCACAGGACTGAGCCAGGTAACACACACTGAAAAATCAGTCCTAGGTGATGCCTGCAGTTTTGGTTTTTCATGTTATAGCACAAAGTCTAGGGAAGAGCCCTGATTTCTATAGCTGAGATACATTCACAACCTTTCCTCTGGGGATCTCTACAGCAATTTCATGTCACTGCCCAGGAAACACCCAGCTTCAGACAGCACAACCCCAGCATTCCCACAGGAAACCACAGAAAAAATGGTCACCTGCATCTCAGACCTCAGGAATTTTCTTGCTCCTGTCATGTTTTCAAAATGATGGAATTCCAGGGCTTGTTAATACACTGAAAGGTTCCTGTACAATCTCCTTTGACTGAGAGGACACACATTTCTAATGGACTGAGGAGCAAACTCTTACCAAGGGTTTTTACATGTTCAGTACATCAGAATTAAACTAAAAGGATCGAGTCTGATGTGGCTGCACCCATGCAAGGCCAAGAGAATCAGCAAGATGAATCCCCCTGTAAAACAGACCAATCCTTGAAATCCATGCTGTTGCAGGGAATATAAATCTTCCCAAGGCAAGCACTGGTAACTTCTGCAAATAAGCTCTTCAAAAGGAAGAAAAGTGGCAGCTTCAAGAGTGTAATTTTTAAAAAGCAGCAAATACAAGTGAAAATACATACATTTTTCTAAGCATATGTTCCTGCCTCTGTATGAGGCAGCATAACTAAAGCACTGCAGTCATCCCCAGCCTGCAGACACAGCTCTCCAGCCAGTGCCCCTGCGGCTGCTCAGAGATTTCCCAAGTTACAGCCAAGTAAAAATTGATTAAAGCCTGGACTGCAGCTATTGGGAATCCAGCAAAAGTTACAAGAATGAGCTCAGCTGCTCTTTGCTTCCCATTAGGCAAAACTCTAAATAAAGGCAGTGCTTAAAGAACACAATCCCCTAAAGGAAAAATCAACAGCCCCCCTGGCAGCAGCTGCTGCTCTGCCCTGCTCCAGCAGAGACACAAACACTTTCAAATGGATCTGTGCCTGAAAACCAACACAGTGCACAAGGTGAGGGCTGGACCCTTTTGGAGACACTGTCCTAACAAAGCTCCTAACCTGGTCTCTCCCTGGATCTCACCCTCTGGCACTCTCAAACTTGTTTCCAAGAATGATGTGCGCAACATTAAGAGTTTTCAGCTGCATTCAGCAAGGCTGTGCTCATTTCACCGACGAGCCACCTAATCCCATCTATGTATATTTTAAAAAAAGGCAGCAGTGAGGTCAAAGGTAAAGCATTACCTTATTCTGTATCATAGCAATGACAGGTTAGAAAGCCCAGTCTGAAAGCACACGGTGCTCAGTGTAATTGAAAGTGATCCCAAGTGCCCAGGCAGCCGGAAATCTCATCCGCCCAATGCAGCAGCTCTTAAAATAAGTTTATTATTTCAATTCAGTTCAAAACCCATGCAATGGTAGATTAAGAATTTTAGAACTCACTAAAAAAGGAAAATTTTCTCCAATAAAAGGTAGATCCGGACTTTAAAATGTCACAGGGGAGAGGGAAGATGCGTGTCAGGGTATCAGGGCTGCAGAGAAGCTGCGCTAAGGACGGGAGGAAGAAGGAGGCGAGAGGAAACACAGGGAGAACAATACTGGGAAAGGGGCTATTCTGGGCAAGAGGGAGAACGCGAGGCCAAGCCGGGCAGGGAAACAAGTGTAACAAAGGCACAGGAAGGGCTTCCTCGCCGCTCAGGGAAAGATTTCTGTCCGACTGCCTGCCCACATCCCTGACCGATCCTGTGCCGGGGCTCAGCCCAGCGCTGCTCGGCTCCTTTCTCCACAGGAACCAAGGGGCAGATGCCCAGAGCGGTGCGTCTGCCCTGCTTGGCAGAGGGAAAGGTGCTGAGGATGCCCCAGGGACCGAGGCTGGAGATGCTCTCAGCCCCCACAGCCAGGTGCTGGTCATTGCCCCAGCCAGAGCCGGTTCCATTGGCGATTCCCAGCCCATCACAGCATCCCAGTGGGAATTTCACCCTCCCCGAGAGACTCTGGCTAGGCTTTTCCTCCAGATGCCGAACTTGAACCCGGCGCTCCGCACGGGGCTGTGCCCGCTCGCAGTGTCACTGTGCGGGGATACCCCGGACATCGCTCCCCACCCATCCGTCCATCCATCCATGCATCCCCCGCATCCCGCCCGGAGAACAAAGCACCGCCCTTCCCGGCCCGGCCTTACCTTGGCGGGGGCTCCGCGGTGCGGGCAGCCCGGGAGGGGGCTGCCGGCCCAGCCCAGCCCTCCCCCGGCC
>VWYP01004232.1:1251256-1280759 GCA_013400435.1 Pycnonotus jocosus | reverse complement strand
CCCCCCCCCCCCCCCCGTGGCGGGAAACGCGCCCCCGCGGTGCCAATCTGTTTTGCCACAGTTGATATCCCCCTTTGATTGCAGGTGCAGCCTCAGGAAAGGAAATTATTCTCGAATTGTCTTCCTTCTTATCACAAGCTTCCCTTCTTCATGACAAGAGTACAACAGGTACAGACTCTGAACCAAGGTGTCAAGGATGTCTTCTGCTTAAAAGACAGAACCCTCTGATGCAGCATCAGAAAAATCTTGCAAGTAATTGAATCAGCTGTTCTTTTACCTATGTTACTTAACAACATTTAAACATATAATGTAGAAGTGGCCTTTAATTTGCTGGCATTCAGGAGATGTTTTAGGGCAAATCAAATCATCTGCTCAGTCCAGTTTGCAGCAGGTTACTGCAGCAGGCACTGACTCAAACCCTGACAAAGTGCACTGCCACATAACATCCAAGCACTGAGAGGTCCCACAAAACCCCTTCCATTTCTATTTCTGTGGATGCCAGTGGTTTAGAGAGAAATTAACATGTGCTTTTCCCTCAGTGTTAGGGCCCTCTATTCATTTGCAGAATGAAAAGTTCTCTAAGCTTTTCATGTAGGTCAGACTCAGCTCTTCACAGTATATTTAACCAAGATTCCCCTATTAAGCTTCCCTTTAAAACATTCTCATTTTCTAAAACAAAGACCCCTGGCTCAGAGCTGTAATTATAAACTGTAAGTTCCAAAACTAGCAAGAGGTAAAGGTGAAAGAGGATAGAAGCACAACACACCCATGATTCAGTATTTGTTGAGTGAGGTTCCAACACTGGATGGGAAAACTAACGAGCATTTTGTGCTTTGAGCTGACTCAACAAAATGCATGGAAAGGGCAATTTTCATTGGATGCACAGTGAGCAGAGGTCCCACTCCAAAGGAAAAGATTCTCCTCTTACACCACTGTGGAACTCTGGTGGCTTCAGCTGATGAGGGACCTCTGCCAGGTCTCTGCAGAGAGAGATGCTGCAGGTGCAGGCATCAGGTGTTCAGACAACTCATGTGTCTGGCAAAGACCAGAGCAACGATTTCACAGAAACAATAAAACTTCTGTATGTTGGAAACTGAAATATTGTAGTATTTTTTCACTTAAGACAGCGGCTCCTTCATAGCAGAAGAGTTCAGGCAAAATACAGTAAAATATAACAAAATATCCTATTAGAAGCTGGTGGTTGTGATGGAGGCCTTTTCCTGATCCAGAAATGAGATTTCCTAATGTGAATACCTTTCTTCTTCCACTGTAAACAGGCATTGTTAAAACAACAAGGGGAATGTGTTAATTTCATGTTTTCCTTTCTTGCTGCTTTCCTTTGCTTTTATCATGTCACTAACTGTTCTGCAGCAGATCTCAGGTTACCTGTACTATAATTATTTGTATTAAGGATATTGTAAAAGAGCCTATAATAAACAGTTCCGTTGTCTCTAATGCAGGATCAAAAAGAGTCTTTTAAGTTGGAAAGGAGAAAAGTTATTATAGTAGGGGCAGATCTGAGATTCTTAATTTGAATAATTAGACCTATTTTGTAGTTTTAAAAGCATTTCTAGGAAATAGTGACTTTATGGCACGATTGTTACTTAAGTCAGCCCTATTGTTAACATTAAAGTGCATTTGAATTTGTTCTTTTTATTCAAATGTTTTAGTATTCAAGGAGACAATTTCTTGCACAATGAACAGCAATTTTAACTATTGTATTATCATCACTCCCTTGTTCTTTAGTGAGCTTTTGATGACATGACTTTTAGCATTCATGCCATGTATGATTTCAAGTTTGAGACTTTTTAATTAAGATTTTGATTTTAAGGTAGGTATCAGTTAGAGAAATAATTCTTAACTGAAACTAATAAAGGATAAATAGTTTTCATAGCAATTGTAGCTGGAAACCAATTTGTCTAAAGTTTTCAGGAAAACTAGAGAATCCAGATTTTTGTTCCTAAACCAAAGCTTAGTTTCAATGGTGGATTTCAGGTCTGAGTTTCAGTCTGGTTCTGGACTCTTACACAGTTCCACAATTTTTTTTTTTTTTTTCTGCGTGGGATATTTTTCCCTAGTGTGGAAAAACAGAGATAACAGCAGGATGATTGGAACAGAATTTGTCACATCCCATAGAAGGATTCTGTTTCATGTGGCTTCAACCATTATTCTGTATAGAGCAATGGTCATTCCTAACCACAGCTTTTTGCTCATTGCATTGCAAAAGCAATTCAGAGCTGTCCCTTTTCTATGTGATAACGAACTTAGACAACGAAATTACTTAACCTTGTAACTCAGAACAAAAATCTACCATACCTGTCAAACTATATTTGTAAATTAGCTTGTTGACTCAAACCCAGCATTAATCTAGATACTGAAGATGGCAGCTACTGAAGATATTCAGTAGTGCATTACAGGAAAAGGATTTTATTCAGGGTATCAATATATTACCTTCCAAACAGTAAAAGCCATTCAGTAAAATCCAGACTTTCTAATAACTAATACCATTGAAGATAAATGAAATCTTTGTCAGCCTAGTGTTTAAAACTCTCATAAAGAGACTTATTTATTTGAAAAATAGCTAATATTTTTAATAGAAGTTGAAACTATTAATTCCAAATTTACTATTCTGTAGAATACATTTTATATTTCATGAATGTTATGTGCTTTCGTAGTTTTAGCCCAAGATTTTACAAGTGAAATCAATTTCTTTCCTCAACTCTATTCATCATGAGAAAATATGAATCCTGTCTTTTATGAAGCTGTCATAGTTCCTAAGAAATATTAGACCCTAGGGCCCACTACTCCATTTAAAACATTCTTCATGTTCCTACAATCTTTTATTTTTTAACAATCCTTTTGCTTGTTTGATGACTTTTACTCTTCCCCTTCTCATTTGGTAAAATTCAATATTATGTCCTTATTCTGTTGGGGTTTTTTTTAAAACACAGCTTAATAGAATACACTAAAAGGCAGGGGTTTAGTATTTTTATTTTTTAAAGAGAATATAGTCATGTTTATCTCTTTGTCTGTATTCAGAATTTTCCTTTTTTTAAATTTTTATTTGCTTGCATATTCTCTGAAAGATGTAGGGAATCCAGACGAATTGAAAAAGAACCCAAGCTATGTAAGGCTTGATTCTCAAATAATATTTACATCCCTGAAGAAGCTGCAAAATACATACTGGGATTTTTAAAAAATGCACACAGGCACTTATCTTTTTTGTACATATTCTGAAAATTCTGGTTATGCTGTTTGCAGACCTGATAAAGTAATGCTTAAATGCTTATTAATTAATTAATTAATTATTAACTAAATGTATTTATTTTATTTTTCTCCTTTTCAGTCCACTCTTTTCCTGGCTCGTTGGCTCAGGATTGTGCTTGTATCCAGGTTTACTATGGCTAGATCCTTGTTTGAGAGGCTGAAGTGCAGCAACAGCAGAAGGAAGCTGAGCAGAGCGATGTTCTCAAAGGAATATGGGGTGAGGAAAACAAGTCTCTCTGAAGGAAGTTTCTCAAGATCCTCTGCCTGATGAATTAACTAATGTAGCTCAGCGTAAAAGTTGATCTAAAGTCTGAGGTGTTGGTGGTGTGGGCTTTTTTACCAAATTTTTTTTCTTTGATTTTACTTTGAACAGTTCATACCAAATGCAGATGAGATTCCTGTCACCTAACTCTAGTTATCTTAAAGCTAAGTGCTCATTTTCAGCTAATTGTCTAGACACTCTCTATCATCAACGAAGAAATAGAGGCACTTCAGGAGTGATTAATCCCATCTTAAAATAGATGTCTAAACTGGGATGAATTGGAAGTAGCTGTCTTCCTCCACCAAACAGCAGGAGAGCACTGACAACTGGTTAGACAAAAGAGGAGCTGAAGACAGGTGGTTCCTCTCTTCTCTTTCTTAGTGGTTTCACTGATTTAGGATATGAGTTACATTTTTCAGTATCTGTGAAATAGTTTGACCATGTGAAATAGATGCTGATATCAAATCCACCATACTCAAGAGTCCATCAGGCAGAAATTAGTGTACCCAGTTCCACTGCTTCTGTGCAGCCTGTGCTTTGTTGGGGTTTGTCAAGTGGTAGCTGAAAAAACAAAAGCTGGTGCATTAAGCATTGCTCATATTCCAGGTTGGGATCAGCTTAGAGATCAGCATCCACCCACAGGGAAGATTCCACTTGGTTACTCCTGTGTACAAACAATGTCACAGTGACACTTCAAAGCTGTCCTCTCACTTTCTCATTTGTTTTCTGAAACATAAATATTCTAACTGAAAAACAAATTAAGCACACAGTGTGTGTGCAACGTTACTCAAAAGTAACTGGAATGGAAAGCATTTCATGCTGGCAGAAATATTAGACAAGTTTAATACCATATAAATGGTTTTCTCAATAAAATTCAGAATTAATATCCATTAGAACATTAATGAAGGTTTAAATTTTCCTCAATAGAGTAATTAGCAACATTTTTACAGTAGGAATCCTGTGCAGTAATTTTTATTCCCATTAATTTTTTGTGAAATGAAGTAAATATGCTGTTTAACATAAAATTTTGCAAAAATATTTCTATTTCAAGGTGCACGGTATAACAAACCAACTAAAGGCAGTTATTAAACTTTCATTTGCTTCTCCAGAACTAAAGTTCTGGTGAAAGTTTTTCATAATTAGCCAATAATGTTTTTCAGACACTGAACCCTTCACTGACAAAGTGTGGACCAAACAGCCATTTCTGTGATATAGGATGTCACGTCAGTGAAAATTTGCTTAACAATTTAAAGGAATTTAAAGGTTGTTAATCCTGCACTGAATCTGGGCTGAGATAGGCGAAAATAACGCTGGCAGGTTCCCATTGAGGTCTGCCCATCTGTGAAATATTTTCCCTGGATTTTGGTAGCATGTAAGTATGCCAGTGGAAAAAATTACTGAGTGTCTGTGAAGCATTTTGGTTCTCGAACTAGTCATTGCTTTTTTCTCTCCCCTTTGTTACTCTAGTTCAAAGAAAGGAATACCCAAGGACTGGAGTTTCTGCTAGATTGTTATCAGAGCTTTATCCTATTCATATTTAAAGGCACTTACACTCATTATGCTTACATTTTACTGATACTATCTTAACCTAAGAACTGCAAATCTTCCAAGTCCCCTGCTCAGTAGGCACAGAAGTCTGTGCTGCAAGACCACCTTTCCTTGCTTGTTGTATGTTATAGTGGAAAGAGACCAGTCAATTAACATAATCATATGATTGTGGTGCACAATGCAGCATCTTTTCTTATCTAGTTGTTCCTTCAGCTGTACAAAACAAGATGCTGTGGATGTTTCAAAACCAGAAGAGTGTTCTGTTTTACTTCCATTAGGACATAACTTTTGCTAACATTCTGATATTTGTTGTTCTTTAATTAAGTTGATTTCTTTCTGTTACCAAACTGTGACTATAAAGACATACACATCATGGGTTATCTTTTTCATCCTTTTAATAATAATGATGATTAAAAAACCTTGTTGCAATTACTTTTCCATTTATTATCATGATGGATTTTTACAAAGGAATTTGACAAGCAGATTTCTGGAGCTCTTAATGGAGTTGAAAGGATAGCTTATGCATGTCATTGTACATGCATAGTGGAGTGATGAACATAAATCACATACCCACACACACACAGAATAAACAAGGCACTGGTAAGACTGTACAAGTAATAAACGACCAAGAGGTTGTCGATACATTAAAAACTGAGCCTCTAGTGCCAGCAGCCATCTCACCACCCTACAGCTGTGCATGGTTTTGGGGTTCTCTGCTCAGTAGCCCTTCTGTGTCTCTCTTCCCATACGTGTTGGAGCCCACATTTGTGGGTGGATAAACAGCGCCGATGCTGCTGCTGGAGCGCACCAGGAAGTCGGCCAAGCGCTGTGTCACACACGTGGCCGTGTTGCATTTCCTCTTCTCCAGCTGGTGGCTGCCAAGGTGGGGCAAAGAGAGAGCCAAGATTAAGCCAAACGATGAGCAATCCAGCGTGCCACTTCTCATAGTCATTTGAGTTCTGCTAATGTGGGAGTTCTTTTAATACGTGCACAAATACAGGAATGTTAGAATCTTCCCACCACCTACTTTGTGCCTGAAAAAAATCCTTGTGCTGGGTGCTATTATCAGTTTTAATGAGGGGGTTATTCACATGCAGAGACCTGAACAGTCATATGTCGTTTTTATTGATACCCTGCACAGCAGTTTATGACATCTAGAAGATCTCTAATGGTAGTATAGGTAAGACACTAAGTGAAAACAATGACTAAATGTTTAACTTTCAGCTGAACTTCTAAATCTATTTAGAGCTCTTGCTGATATCATGAGGATTACTAAGAGAATGATAATCACTAACATTTATTTAGTTCTTGTGTTTCCACAGAATCATATCCTGCTCATACTGAAGTTAGTGGTAATATTCCAGTCCATACCAAGTGGATTAAACCCTAAGACTCTTTCTCCCATCTGCACCACACATCATGAGAGGTAGCAGGCTTTGCCAGCTTCTGCCAGCTTCAGTATCAATTAAGATGGTCTTTAGCTCTGCCTCTCTACCACTTAGCTCTGACTAAACAGAGGTTTCCTCTACTGAAAAACTGCCACATCTTTTTTGAAACTCCAGCAACTCGAAAGTTCTGTTGGTGAAAGAGAATCCTTTGCTGAATGACACTTTAAAGAGTGTCCAAGGCAGAATCCATATCTAAAAGAGAAACATTTTATCATCTGAACCAACAAACCATTTACAGAACTTGATGTAAAACTTATGTAGCATGAGGTTTTTTGTGGGGTTTTTTTGTTTGTTTGTTTTTGGTTTTGTTTTGTTTTTTATCAGAATGAAATGGTTAGCTTGAGAGAGCTTGGGTTTTCAAATTTCTTTTTTAGACTACTGTGTTTTTCCTTCAGACAGAAATACCTGCTTGCTGAGATTGCTTACTGAGTTATTACTTATTTTCTTGGACTTCTTCATGCTGATATGGCATGACTTAGACACCAGTTTGTGGCTAAAATTTACTGTGAAGAGCAACAATATCCCAGTTTTAAACTCTCAGCACTTACGAATATGTTCCTTTGCTTACTGATTATTAAATCTCTCATCTAGAATGTCATATAACCTTTTGAAGTTTGTATTGATCTAAGAATCCAAGTGGAATAGCAGCTGTGAAGGGAATGTCTGCATTTTACTGGTTCTTCATTAGCAGATATGCAGCAATTTTTAAGCAATTAATATTTTAAATGTGCAATTTCATGAAAAGAAAATTGTTGGATAGGTCTTTATACAACCTCTCATTGACTTCCATGGGCATTTCTATTTGTTTTAAGTCCTTAACATATGAGATTCAGGCAGTAACTGGTTGTCACAGAGATCCTGCTTTGTTTGTCGAGACAGAATTCTCTTTTCCACTAAAGCTACAAAATCAGGCCCTGACACCCCAAGTTTAAAACTCCAGCCCTTACAGGAAGGGTTTGAGTTTGTATCTCATGTCTAGCCTGGCTGAACCCACCATCCCTTTTAGCTGTGTGGTCTGTAGCCTTTCAGTGACAGGGCAAAATTCACCCAGTGAGACCAAAAATGGTCATATAATACTATTTTTTTTAAATATATATTCAAAGACAGAGGAACAGGCAACTATATATACATATGAATTTACCAAATTCACCTATAACAGAATTATCATTGAAAGAAATTCACTTAAAAGCCTGGCAAAACTAGATGAACTTGAAGGTCTCTTCCAGCCTTGATGATTCTGTGAAAAGTAGAATAGTTCAGTGCTGCTTGTCTTTTAATACAAATTGCAAATGAATCTTGAAATGTTTCTTATTTGTTAAAAAGTTGCCTGAAATTGAATTTATGAATTTATAAATGAGAATGGATTTCGGACAAGTGAAATTCTATCAAGACCAATTTCTTCTTTTTCTTCTTCCCGTGGTTAAATTGATATTTAATTCTGTGATTAAGAAATAGCTTAATTACTGAAAGAATTTATACTATAAAATAATTCCATTCTAGCAGAGCAGTAGTATTATTAAGAAGGGTAAGTTTTCTCTTTTTTTCCCCATCAGGCTTAGAAATCTGACAAATATTTTAAAAAGGAAGGCACTTGCAAAATACAGCTTTCTTCTCGAGGTATTTGCAGCCTTTGTAATTTATGAAAGCATTATAATTGTAAAGTGATTAAATTATTTGCAACTTTGTCCCTGGATTTCACTTTCTTCCCTGAATGTTTTGCACTTTATGTTACAAATCTTTATGCTTACAAGAAAGCTCTATTTAGTAGAAGGATATTTTAGCCTCTTTTTTTGAGAAAAAATAGCAGAACTGAAGTCTGTCAAGTATCACTGGAACAAAGTTTGCTTCAAGATTCAATCTGATATGGCTGGAAGAAAGAAAGGAAATCAATACCTTTTTGTCTTTGCTGCTGGTTGTTCTGGCATTTCCTCACTAAGTCCTGAGAGTGTATTCTGTGACATTACAGGCAACATCCATCCTTGTCTCTTGGAAGTACCATCAGATAGATCATCAGCCACAGATAGTAATCTTTGAACAACAATGAAATACTGAGCTTGAATAACTCTATTTTCATAGTATTTGAGACGTGAAAGCAAAAGCAACTCATGCAATAATCTGAACACCTTTTTTCCCTAAAAAGAAATAAACATGATTATTTGTTACTTACCTCTCAATAGGTGTAGCTTCCAAACAGCTCAGAGTGACAGAAAGTGCAATGAAGAAAACTGACAGCTTTAGGTTGCACATCTTTCCTTCCAAACTTTCTGAAAAGAACAATGATTCAAAACTGAGGGCTAACCCACATACTCTTCCTATATCCTATCACTGGTGCCCATTCTGTCCTAAATCCAGAGCAGCTAGTCTTTTTCACAGGCTAGAGAGAGAAAAACGATCCCCTCAAGTTTAGTGACACAATTCAGTTTCAGAAATATAGCTCTCAGCAGTAAATGCTCATTTTCCATCCAGTAGTTCCAATCCTACCCCTTATCTTTGCTTTGCATTTCCTGACATATCCCAGTCTTACATTCTGGTCCCCAGTGCAGTTTACTTTAAAGTTGTCTTAGCCTTTTCCTGAAAAGTCCTCTTGATTATTAATAGGGGATATTGTGCTTTTTTCTAAAGCACATCTCTTGCACTGCAAGTAAAGTAGAGAAAAAAGAGAAATTATTTACCTTTTTGTGGTCACAGATCCAAGTGGAGAAGCCAAGCAAGCCCACTTGGTTAGCAAGAAGTGTGCATGCAGCTATTCCACACTTGCATCTGGCTCTGGAGTATCCTTTTCCCTCTTCCTTTTTGGCAAGTAATACGGCTCTTATATATCCTTGACACCTTTCTCAGCTCTGACATCAGGCAGCGCAGAGGGACTGTCATTAATCCCAATCCCTATAGACAGAAAGTGCCCCAGAGAGGAGCAGAGACAGGTGGGTCATTATTGCTCTAGTACATCAGTAAATATTCACCTGGTGCATGCAGAATGCCCTCGTGAAGGCACTGCAATAGCATCCTGCACATCAGAAATGTAGCCTCAATTTTGCAGCTCTGATAAGCTGCTGAGGTAATATTCCCTGTGGGTGTTTTTCGAGGGCTAAATAAGGTAACAAAAGTTACAAGGAAAGCCAGAGCAAATGAAACACCAGGCCACTGGTAATTGAAACACAAGAAAACATATCTCAGAAAAGATGGAAAAGTTAAAGTTGTGGAGGTTTTGCTGTAGAATATGGATCAGAAAGAAAAGGTGTCTGAAGGGATAAAAGCTGTATGACGAACAAGAAGAGAGTGAAAGTTATTTAAATTGACAGATAGAGTTCTCATTCAGGGTAACACGGTAGAAATCATGTACATTTTTCAGTCAAGTCTAAATGTGAATGAAAATTCTGTCACTATGAATGTAAAATCTCCTATTTTACTAACACAGGTGGATTTGTCATGTGTGAAAATTGAGTCAATTAATACTTTTCAGAAGGCAAAGACTAGGATTAAAAAGCCGGGAAATGTCAGAATGAAACTACCTGTGCAAATTAATTTCTCTAGTATGCATTGAGTATGGTTCAGGGAAAAATGTACAGCTTTTAATAGACTAAATCCAGTGTTAAAGAAATACCTAATTGCAGATTTCCAAGGATACACATTAGAACCATTTACCTCTGATTTCAGTGGAAATTAAGCAGATCACTTTTTTTTTCCTTTTCTTTTTTTTCCCCCTCGGTCTCCTTAGTTTCTGCAAGGTACCCAATTGCCTTTGGAAAACAGGTCTTTTAATTATTTATAAAATGTCGAGGTTTTGGCACAAAAGCTGTGCAGAAGTTCTCTGTGATGAGAAGTTACCATGTGCATTTTTTTATCCCCAAGAACAGGAACTAGTTCAGAACTGCTTCAGTGCCAAGTCCATTGCCTTGACTGGAAACCCCCTTCTTTGTTGGTTTAGTCTGTAGTACCAGATTTTTGCTGCAATGGCTCAAGTTCCACTGTTGGCTCACTTCAGGCATCTGTGCTACTTGAGGTGAATACAGAAGGAATATTTAGCTGGGATAGTAGCTTCTTAACTTGATTACAACAGTCTGCAAATAAGCCTCTAGAAAGTGACAAAATATTTTGTTGATTGTTGTGGATGTTGCTTTGAGGGGGTTTTTTTTGTGTTTTGGTAATTTTTTTTTCTTTTTTTTAAGAGGGGTGTTACTGCTGGATATTTTTCTCTCTGTTTTTAGTGTGATAATATACTTCTTTTCACCAGGTTCCTGTTATTCCCTCTCTGGATGGACAATCCCAGTGTAAGAGAAGTAAGTACAGTATTTTATCTTCACCATGACAGTAAGTTCTGTGCAACATCTGAAACAAGTTTCTCTCTCCAAAGACTCACTGTAGAATTTGACTATGATGAAATAACATTCTGATCTTACTTTTACTGTGGCAATTTCGCTCCTCTGAAATGAAAGCATGATCAAACCCATTTTACAGAGATAGTATTGTGCTCAAAAACAATTATATAGATATTCTGGCTGGGGATTGACGTCAGCCAGTCTTCACTGCTTGGATATTGGACTTGAAAATGCCTTAGTGTGATTTTTCCTGGGTGGAAAGAGATCCATGTGCCACTGACACTCAGCAGTGGTCTTTATGATCAGCCTGTGAGAGGGATGTTTCAGATCTTGAAAAGCAATGGATAGATCAGTTTGTGTTTAAGATTTTAAAAGACTGAACTTAATACTCAGAATCTCTTCTGTTTTGAGGCATCTGAGTGAGTGGTTTCTGTATCAAACTTGAATCACGCTATGGTTGAGAGAAATAAAATGAAATACCAATTTTCAAATAAATATTAATCCCAAATTCTAACTGCAGCTGTCCTGCAAGTGGACTGGGGGGGAGCTTTGAGAGAAGAAGAGAAAGGCTGCTTCTTGAGTGCATTGTAGAAAGGAAAGTAGGCTCATGATGTCCCAGGAGCATTGCCAGCCTCCTAAGCCACACAGCATCTTGGCAGAGTCAGAAAGAAGTCTATCCAGCAATTAGTCACATGTAACGTTAACAAAATTAAGGTTTTGCAGCTCCTTTTGCAAGTTCTCTTAAGCAGGAGTAGTGTTTTCCTACACAAACAGGAATGGAATATTAAATTGTGGAATCTCTTTGACAGCAGAACTATTCATAACTCAAATTTCAAGATGCTGGCACTAAATACTTTGCAGTTCATGCCATTCAGTGGTGGTTAGAACACTGCTTTTACCACTGACAAAGTTCCTTAAACTTGATGTTAGAGAAAACACTTTATTCCTGTGCATGAAAACTGTTATCAGCCTAAGGAAAAAGAAAATCAACTGTTCTCACTAAAGAAATCCGTGATCAAGTCTATTCTGAGTAGCTACATGGTAATTTATTTATACTGGTGTTTAAGCCTTTATGCAAAGATTTGTCTAAAGAATTGTGCCTGTGAGAGGGTTAAGTGACACCAGAGCTGAGGTTTAAAAACAATCCAGAAGACATGTTTTCCCAATTCCTTGGGTCCTTCTGGAAACTGCCTACAACATATCAGGAACTGCAAAATGCTGACCATGCTGTGCACTGTGATGTACTGGCAGCAGAGGAACAGCAACCAGCCTTGTCTCAAGTGTCTGCTGCTTTCATGTTCTGGGGAGTGGCATTTGTATCACTAAATGTGGGATGAACAGAGAGATCATTCTAGTGCCTGTTCCTGATGCAGAAGTCTAAAACAGCCTAGATGATCTGTGCCTGTTTCTCCTTTTTGCCTGCAAAAGCAGCCTTGGGTGACTTGCTCAGGTGCAGATGTTTACACTGTGGGTGTCTAAATGCAAATAAAATTAATTCGATTGGGGTGTTTCAACCCTCTTATGCACTCAGTGCCTGAGAAAGAGGGTTGTCTCCATCTTTCTCACATTTACCTTTTTCTCAGGATGTCCTAGGCACCTGCTGGGCAGCTGATTCCCACTTTTATTGACTACTTTCCAAAGTCTTGGGTTCTACAATTGCTTAACAACGTTAATAAGACACGTTCAGACTCTTGGCAATGGATGTGTCTCTCCCGTTTGTGAGTGTCAGAGCCACATTACCTGGTGCAGGCACTTCCCCAGCTGCTGTGCAGCTGTGTGAGGCAGATGTCTCCAGTAAATTATGCTGTTGCCCAATTACCAGGAGCTAGAAGTGTGTGAATAACTCGTGGATTAATTGGCCTGTTGTATCAAAATGGAAAAAGGAAAGGTTTAGTCATTAACTTGCAATGGGCTTATTTCAATTTTTTGAATAAACCAGCAATCAGAACAGCAGCATCATTAACATTTATCAGTGTAAACATTCCCAGTAATGACACAGAATGGTGCATGTGTCACAGCTTGTGGCTGTTGCACGAGTTGAGCACAATGTTTAATGCAACTGTTTCATGTTTATAGCAATTTTAGTAGCCTTGTATTCCTTTCAAATTAAGCTGCAAACCAAAAGTAAAGCATAAAAAGGAGGTTTCCTTGATAGGTGTTATCAGCACCTCTGAAAAAGTCCAACTACTCTATATGGCCAAATCTGAAATTAGAGGAGTAAATCAGGTTTTCTACTGTCATTTTATATGTCCTAAAGTATCTGGGATTGACATCCATGAACCTGGCTATCAGAACACTATTGTAGCAACTAAACACTATGTGGAACATCTGAGGGAGCATGAAATCAGTCTAGATGATTATGATTAGGAACCTTGATTGTTCCCTAAATTTTTACATCTGGATGGCAAAGTCTGAAAATATTGGCTACAATGCTTTCTTCCCAGTGATTCTTGCTTGGTGCTATGTTGTTGAATACTACAATGTTTGTACTCTCTGGTGTGTGTGGAGTTGTAATTTTTTACTGTTAGCACTTAAGCTCTGTGTAACTGCTTTGTTCAAATAGTGTTTTATCAAATATGCTTTTGCTAGCACAACTTTCTTTGTTACCCCTCTTGCGTGTGGGCCATTTCAGTGCTGATAAAATTACAAAGAGCTGTTCTGTTGATCCCAAAACTGATGTTATGCCTGAGGAAGAAATATATAAGAAGCAGCTGAGAGGTAAGAGATGGAAAGTTAATACATTCTCCTCCAGTGGAAGAAAAGATGATTCAGAAATAAACAGTGTCCACCCATGGAATTGATGAGCAAATGAAAAGAAGTAATTTAGGTAGTCAACAGTATTTTAAACCAGCTTTTATGACGTATTTTGTTACTCAGCTCACGCTGATGATGATGTAGAACAACACTGTAGCCTGAAAGGACTATTGCTAATGATTGCTCTGAGGATGAGCTCAGCAGCTTGTGCTGAATCAGTGCCTATAGCTGGGAATCCCTCAAGCAGGAAAAATAAGCTCCATGTTTTGATCAGAAAAATCAGAACTGAGAGCCCAGTGGCTGGTGAGCTATAGTTCCTAGTGCCAGTCTTGCTTACAGTTCATAGGGTTTTAATTGCATCCAACAATTTACCTTTGAATATAATAAAAGTTTAACTTTTTGATTTTCTTTTCCCCTGTCTCTCCTGCAACCTGTTTCCAGAAGTTAAAAGCAAAAGCAGGACTTCCTTTTGGTTACCAATACCACTCTTCAAGGGCTTTTAACAGTGCTAATGGTAAATATGAACATGGAATAGAAATGCTGTTCTTCCTTTCTGGTAAACTAAGTCATCCATTGCTTGATGCTATGCTAATTCTCACCAGTCACTTTCTATAGCAATTAATGTACAAAAAGGTATTCAGGTTTCAAAGATATTGCTGGAATGTATACATGCTACTACTACAATAGAATAAGGGGTTATCTCACATGTGTTGTATTCATGTGTACTTCAAAGCAGAACAAAAAGCCTTGCTAAAAGGAAGGGCTAAAAGGAATTCTATATATTGAATTATAGAACATAGAATGGCCTAGGTTGGAAGAGGTGTTAAACATCATCCAGTTCCAACCCCCTGCCTTGGGCAGGGACACCTTCCACTACATCAGGTTGCTCAGAGCCCCATCCAACCTGGCCATGGACACTTCCAGGGATGGGGCAGCCATATCTTCTCTGGGAAACCTGTGCCAGGGCCTCACCCCCTTCACAGAAAAGAATTTTTTTCCTAATATCCCACCTAAACCTACTCTCTGTCAGTGTGAAGCCATTCCCCTATGTCCTGTCATTCCATACTTTTGTAAATAGTCTCTCTCCCTCTTTCTTGTAGACTCCCTTCAGATACTCCCTGGTTGTCGACCAGGACAACCCTGAGCTATTGAATGACAGAATGAAGTCTCCCTAAATGCTCCTGTCAGGGAAAAAAAAGAGGAATTAGGCATGTGTGGAGGTGCTGTTTCTGATTTAGTGAGTGTGACTGTGAGAACTCTCCACCCCTTCTTCCCCACCCCAGCATCTTTTATAAAGAGCACAGACATCTGTGGAAGATGCAGTGAGACCAGGAACCACCCTCCCTGCTCCCCAGACTTATTCCACTGCAGGTGTATCACTGATAACTATGAAGCAAATTAAATCAGTCACCTCTCGGATATACTGCTTGTTTTCAGAAGAATTCTACATGGGTTCATGTCAGAATTTCACACCTGATGCAGTGCATAAGTTTTAACTAAATTTTCTTAGTTCAACTACCCCACTTTTGAAAAATCAGATTTTTTTTTTCCCCTCTGCAACCTGCTGCAAGAGAATGACAATCTGGCTTTGTCTTGAAACACTCTGAGTCTTTTAGATGATGCTGTCTTGACAGCTCTGCTATTAATAGTGGCATTTTCCCTGCTGTTTAAAAGGGAGACTTGTGCTGAACTGAGAATCAGTCATGTTCGTAATAATTTTTCACGAAGGGTAGATGCAGTCTACAAGCTTACGTAGGAGATTTTACGTTGACAATACCATGAAACATTAATTAACTTATTTGTGGTATGTCATTACACATAGCTGCAAAATGAGATAGCCCTTCTTCAAAAAGAAGTGCAGTAGGACTGAATTTACAGTATGCTTGAATCACTGTATGTGTGAGTGCAAGACCTGACCTTTTCATTCTACTTGGAGATGAGAAAAGACTTTGATAAGCACAAGGAACATGAATAAGTACATGTAAATCTCTTTCTACTGTAAGAAGTCATTAAAAATTCATTAGAAGTTCAGCACGTGCATCTGACAACACTTAGTGGATTTTTGATCTGTTTTGGAAGTGTCTTTTACACCAAATATTGCTGTTTCCTTCTATTTAGCAGCAAATCCACTTTTGGCTGAGCTCATCCTTGATAACAGAATTCAGGAACAGTGTGAAAAAGTCAGTACTTAAATGTGAGCTCTCACAAATCATTTAGCAACTAGAAGTGACATGGCTAGTCTAAAAAGGTGGTGGTTTTTTTGCAATAAATAGTTATTGAGCCAAACACCCAGTGGAAAATTGAAAGCACGGCATTATTGTGAGGGGGGGAAATGAGATTCTGGAACCTTTCAGTTATTAATGTATTGAACATATTGAAATAATTTCATATTAACACTTATTGTGCCAGTGAGTGATAAAATTTCAATGGGAAAAAGTTGAAAAGTCACCTTATGAAAGCATTTGATTCAGAAAAGAGCCTTGTGCAGAGCAGCAGAGAAGCACAGACTTCAGGACAAGTATCTTTAAAATCCGTAGGTGTTGAATATCTACTGTATATTTAGAATGGGTATCTTGAATTCTGCTTTTGATTTCGGAGTATTTTCTGTTACATAAATTACTGTCTGCATAGATAGTCTATTTTATTATGATTATTTTTCTTGCTTTGCAGGATTTCTACACATTTCCACATTTCTGGCTAGTGACCATGATTCTAGTGACTGTAGGCTTGATTTTGTTAGTTTTCACAGAGCTCCCATGGGCTGCAAATGGCTCTTTTCATTTTACAGAGCTATCACAGTCCCACATGCTTATTGGACTCGTGTTCATGCTTAGTGGTATTGTGTTTTAAAATGAGCAATGTTGGCAATGTCACATATAATTTCATGTCAACAGAACATTTCATACCACTTCATGTAAACAAGGGGTTAACACACTGTTGATCTATTTTCTAGGGTGTGGTCATAAGCAGGCATAATTTTCATGATTTTATGGATCCCTACAGCCCACTGCTTTAAGTCATATATCATTCTGCTGCCTTTTATAATACTCATAACAATTTGTAGAAGTTAAAAAGCCATTATTGAAAGAGCCATAGAAGTTACCACCATAGAGGTGAGGTATTATTTATTAGAAACTCTTTAAAGCTACACTGTTATTTGAAGTCAGTACTTTAATTTTCACTGCTTTTTTTCACAGTACTTTTAATTTTCCAGAAGAGGATGTATATTTCATGCAACTTTAAGCTTTCTGAGAAAGAGTATCTATTCCAGAGGATCCTATGAAAAATTCCCATGTTTTAAAAATGATATGTTTGTAGCTAGAAAGTTGTGCTCACACGTGCATGCCTAGCTAAGTGCCTGATTCCCAAAAGATCCTGGATCTTCCACTCAGGTGTTTCACACCTTTTAGGACTGAGCTAAGTAAAGTGTACCTAGAAAGGCCAGGAGTATCACCTTTAACCATCTGGCCTGATGATATCTCTGCACACAAAACATATTATCACACACCGAAAACCTTGTGGACTTGATGGATAGTGAAAGTGAAATGCTATCAGGTTACATAAACCACTGATTGATGAATCATAGGTAATGTCATTTTTTCAGAGGAAAAGACTCCAGAGAGACTTTGAAGCTTTGAACTGCCAGTCAACCTGCAGTACATTTGTTCCTTTAACTTTTCTCAAAGTATACTCCTGAGACAATTTGCCTTGTTAGTGGAAAGCTTATGACCTGATCACACAACAAATCCCTTTTAACTAGGAAGTACTGCCCAAAAGTACATAATTAGCCTTTCAACATTCTGAAAAGCTGTTTTGACAATTGAAACATTCGTGTTTTCTAACATTTAAAACCAGAAGTTTGTACAACAGAAGACTTGCAGCAAATTTTATGGAGAATAAAGGGTTTTATGTCTTCATAAATTTCATAAGTTCTAGCAAGGCTAGAAGGCATGCATATGCTTTGCCAAGACAAAAGCAAAGCCCCCAAATCCACACAAGTACAAATCAATGTGCTAAGCTGCTTTCTTAAGGGAGCAACTGTTACGACAGTATCACTGGTTTAAATAAATAACTAGTTGTGAAACCAGGCAGGAATAATGTTTTGCACCTATGCAGTTTCATCTCCAAGCTATGGGTCTGAATGCTTTCTAGAAAAGTCTGTTTATTGTTCTTGTGTTACATGGGAAAAAATTGAGGCAATCGTGAGTTGAAAGGGATGAGTACAGTTGAGGACAGAAGACAGATCTGAATTTTTATTTACCCTGCAGCTGACATGAACTCTGTTGAGGTGAAAGGACATCTTACTGGGTGGTCAAAGTAAATCTGAATTCAGACTCAAAATGAGCAGAAAGTTTTGTGCATGTCTGTGATTCTGCACATACAAGGGTAAATATCACCCTACTTTTTTTATTAAATACAGATGGAAGCTTTTCTACCTGCTTTGAGTAAATCAAGGTCTTACCTCTATGTTTTCTCACTAGTCACTACAATGAGACCTTGGGGCTCCTCTTGATTACCTTAGTTTGGTGTAAACACTGCATTTTGGATTAATGGAAAAGCAGTTAAATTATTACATCTTTCTTTATTTTGCATCCTTCTTCGCTTTCTTTTGAGAAAGTGGGTTCCCAGAATATATTGAGCAGGGTTTTTTTTCATTTATGCAGATGCTGGAACCCCTACGAGCAGGTGAAAGGAGTGAAAACGTTGTGAAAGAGTCTTTGTTGTGAAAAAGTTGTGTTTTTCCTATGCTTATCTGTTCAAAGGTTGAAGTCTGCAGCTTTTGGGGTGTGTACCCTCAGGACACAACCCTGAGAAGCAAATTCTGTGTTGCCTTTGTAAGAAATTCTCCTTGTTAAACCTCCATTTGACTGGGAGGTACATGGCTATTCAGCTATCACAGCTCTGCACTGCCACAGAAGCAGATCTCAGCTTCTGAGGAATAAAATGGTTTTAAACATTGCCCTGAATTCAGCTCTGAACTGATGGGGGAATTGGTGGTGAACCTACTCTGTGTCATGATACCCTTACCTGGTTTGCCATGCCATGTCCTATGGGATGTGCAACCCATGGATGCTGTAGTTCTGTGGAGATGTAGTTCACATTCCCAGCTTTTCATGGATTAGAAGTGGTTGTTTACAACTGCGGTGCTGGGAAAGAGCTGCTTGGTCCTTTGTGGTTTCAAGACAATATGTTGTGTTTAGAGTGAGGGCAGAAGTGTCTTCTGTAGTTTTGGTAGTTAAATCATCATGACAGATGACATTTAGACTAGGACCAATAATTGTACTCTGCATTTTTCACTGAGAACTTTTACTGATTTCCATAAGAACACTGTTTATCCATTTGAATTTCCTGTGAGTTTGCACAAGCCAGCTCCCTTAGGCTGGGAGATGCTGGCTGACAGGATTTTTGTTCCTTGGCCAAGATGAGTAAATCTAGAATGACATAAAAGAGAGATAACCAGGACAGGTGTCAGCTGACCTGATCTTTATCTGTCTAAAAATTAGTTATCCAGACTAAGCAAAGGCTTCCAAATCAAAAGGAAGAAAGAAGCACCTCCAGAGAGATTCTTCCTCCCACTTATTTTAGACAGCTGTCTTAAAATGGCATAAATATCTCTTTGGAAATATCTGACTCTAATGCCTATTGAGAGACTCTGGATGAGGATCTTCAACAGAAATCCTTGCTAAGAATAGGTTGTACCTGATTCTGTACAAATACTTGATATTCTCAAGGTATTTTCCTTATAATGAAGCATTTGAATGATTAGAGCTACCCCTCAAACAAAACCTCTCCAGAAAGGAAAAAAATACTTATTGTCTCTCAGTTTCTCAAACAGAAGGTTGATAATGCAGGAAAGAATGAACTTAGTGAGAATATGTCCTTTAGCAGAAATCCCATGGAGAAGAAGGGAATTCTTTATGCTGAGATGTCAAAGACTCTCTATAATGCTTTATTGCCCATGAATTAATCACAATAAATATTGAATTTTACATAAAATTACTGAATAGTAAACTGTGCATTTATGAACATATGATAACTTCACATATCTACTCTCTTAATGGAGAGGTGTTTAATTTGTACCTGTTACCAATTATAAATCACTTAAACTGCCCCTTACAATAACCCCTGGGTTAATTTTTCTGCCATGGAGATAAGTATTTAAAGGAATTTTTTACATGCCTACTACAAGGGAATTTTGATTTTCATTTTTTATATTTCCTTTGTTGTGTCTGAATCTTCGACCTTACTTGCCCTGAGCTGGAATTACTGTTGAGCAAAATAATGCTACAGAGGCTGTAGAATTACACAGTCCTGTATGTGATGTTATTATGATTTTTTAATGTCAGTAAAGTTTATTAATTGGTTATTTATTTATTAATTTATTAAACTCCAGGAAAATGGCTTTTATTTCCCCATTTTGCTTATTTCAGTGGGCAGTATCCTCAGAGCTTGGACTGTAGGTTTTTGTTTTATTATCATGTCAGAGGATTTTTAAATGTCCTAAAAGTGGCAGTGGGTAAGTGAAGNATTAAATATAAATATAAATACATAGAAATTAAATATAAATATAAGCACCTAGAAATATAAATATAAACAGCAATATAAATATAAAATGAAGAAAACTGTTGAAATACTTAGGGGGATGTAAGAATTGACCTCAGATTTTTGTTAGAACATCAAAGGGGGAAGCATACTTTGTATTTGTTGTTAAGTTGTGTAAGACAAATCCTGTGTACAGGCAGACATCAGGTGCAATTTGGAGACCATTAGGAAGGAAAAACAGAAAGCAGTGCTATAACTCTAACAAAATGTGCATTTTCTGAGGAAATATGAGGTTTTTCACATATTAGAAGCATGTAAAGAGCTTTTTACTTGAGAGTTTTTCCCATGTGTGAGAACTGAGAAGATCAGGCTTTCATGGATCCCAATCGCACCTTCACCACAGGTTTTACACACAGCATTTAGGATTTTGGTGTGCATTAGTAGTTCTTTCGAGAGGGGGGACAAGCACAAGTGTCATCAAGAGATTTAAGGTCACAAATGAAACCTGTCTCAGCACCAAGACTCGGAGCTTTATCTACTGATTCTTAGATGTGATGTCTAATGGACTTAATTGAAGTCAAATTATCTCTTTCTGTCATGTTAACTAGAACTATTTATGCTTGGTCAAATTTCTTCTGATTTTGTAACATCCAGTAACTAGTTACCTAATCTCACTCTCCTCTTCCCTTCTGACCCTGTGTCACCCTTTTCTAAAACTCCACCCAAGCCTGTAAATTTACACACTTACCTGCACTCCTGAAGTTCCTTTCCTGCTTGTGGGTGCTCTCTGGATGTCTTCAGTGGACAGGAGTGTCAGCACTTCATGCTCAGAGATCTGACACAGATCTTTTTGGTAGGGAACAGAAAGAGACAGGCTTAATTTTCCTTCTAGGAACTCAGTCCATGTCTGTCAGGTCTGAGCACTCTAAAATGCACAGCTGAAACAATTTGGCAAAAGCACAAATTTGGGCCCATGCTTGGTTAATTTTCAACAATGTGGATTTAAAGTCAAAGTTCAAGTGTGCCATATCAGTGATTTCTTACAGAAACCTTTTCAAAACTGTAAGTACCTAATTGTTTTGCCATGAGAATATTTTCCGTTGTCTCAGCCTAACATTAGTGGAATTGCATTTGAGTAACAGTTTGAACTGTACCTAGTAAAACAAGATTTCAAAAAGCTTTTTGCAACCAGAAAAATAAATTAGTTAAAAATCCTGACACAATAATTGCTTTCTGAATTCTTATGTTTTGTGGTTTTTAACCCTGTAAACAAAATAAAAATCTGGCAGTTTATCTATATGAGCTATTTATCTATATTATCTAAGGTGAGCCAAATGGAAGATGAATTTTACATTGAAAGTAGCATGTCCTCTTGGGTCTTAGGCAAGGCAACTTGCAAAATGGTGCATCATCAAATTTAAATCCAGATATTTGGGTGTGCTTTTTTTCCCCTTTTTATTAGTTAGCTCGAGTGAAGTGTGATTTAAATATATAAAATGTCTTGCTGGGTCTGTGCGGGACAAATGGGTCCATAGGGATGTCTCAGCCTGTCTGCTGTTAGCTGCTCTGGTCCACACTGGAGGATCTGCTTTGGTTTTAAGCCAGCCTTGCTCAGCCCAGGTTGCATGGGATGCTGTGTGTCCTACAGCTGCTTTGAGCTTTCCAAATTGGGAGAAATCTTTGTGCACTCTCCAAAGTGGGTGTCTTTGATCACTGCTCTGCCTTTCTGGCTGCCCATGGAGATTCAGTCAGACAGTGGATGTGACTGGGACAGGCAGCTCTGGTGTCATTGCCAACTTCCCAGCCTGCTGTAAGTCTGTCACCAACTCAGTGCAGAAGTGGAGGGAGGAATTTTACTGCCCTCTTTCCTGAAATTTCAGTGAACATTGCAGCCTGATGAGTGGGATTCAGGTGCAGGTGTTTACATGACAGCTGGTAGGTCAGTAAGAACCTGTGGGCAAGCTTTTGCATAATTTTAATCTTTTGCACTATTTTAATATAACTTTATTTTAATATAGCTATATTTTGGCCTGTTTAATGAGGTGAAGAGCTTTGCAGGTGAGTCTGAAGAGTCCAAGAGTGTAAGCAAGGTACACAAGAAGAATGTACAAGGGAGAGCAGGTAGATGGGAGAAGGGAATGGAAATTTAAATTACTATTTCTGTGACTAAAGATGAACCACACTTGGTTCATCTTTAGGCAAAACAATAGCAATTTAAATTCTAATCTGGACTTAAAATGTGGACCTGAGCTGAGTGAGTTATGCACCTGTGTCTTTCTGATAATTTAGGCCATTAGTCTGTGTTGGCTTCAGTGACATTTGATGAAGTGTGACCACAAAATATTATAAAGCTGGGGAAAGTAATTTTAAGAAACAGAACTGGAAATAATAATTCTGTCTAATTTGTTAATTAATTAATAATCTTAATAATCTTCCCAGTAAAAAATTGATTTAAATGCTTTTTTTTTTTTTTCCCGGATCATAATTTGGGCTCTTAAGGAAGGTATGAATAATTAAAGGCAAACAATGCTGTTTTGTCTCCTGTGATTGCATGAAGAGCAGTGTGATGTGTCTGATTCCACAGGTCAAATGGTAACAGGATGATGTCTGGTATCTTGTAGCACCAGAAGAGAAACCCTGCAATTAGCCAGATGATGTTCCCTGTGAGTGATAGTGAAATGCAGGGACTGGTGCAATAAGGGAAAGAATCCCTTTGCCAGCTCCTAGACAGATATAGGGTGCTGCTGTTATGTTTTGGTATTGCTGGTGGGCTTCAGAGAAAAGGAGTATTTAGATGAGGCATAAACAATTCCCTGGGATATAAATTTTATTTCAAATTGGAAAAAGAAAAAAAAAAGGAAAAAAAAAAAGGAAAAGAAAAAAAAAAAAAAAAAAAAACNAAAAAAAAAAAAAAAAAAAGCTTTACAAGCACAGTTTAGTCCTGTGGTTGAACATAGTTTGTGGAAGTACCGGTGAGCAAAGCAGAAATAAAAACTCTGTATCTATCATAGCTAATTGTCTGAGTGCTGACCACCTACAATAAATTGCAAAGTATTTCCAGGAATGCTGTAATAATGCATTATGCTTTTAAAAACTGGAAGTTGGAAGGTAGCTATGGAAGGAGTTAATGCCTGTGAATTTGCTAGGAATCAAGTTAGTTAGAAAACACATTTGAGAGGATTAACATTGTTGTAGAAATTAATGTTTGAAGAGATTGGCCGGGAGGGTGCTGAGTTGAAGAATTTGAAATGCAATTGAGTCTTGTTGGTGGGCTTGTAAAGCTTTGCTGCCCAGCCCTGGATCCATGAAGTGGAAAACACAAAGCAGAGCAGGTGCTGCAGGAAAGTGCATCCAAGACCAAAAAAAGAGGAAATTAACCTGTATCCATCCTGCCTATCAGGTAGGGCTCTTACTTGCCCTGGTTTTCTTCAGCTTACTCCCTCACGGATTTTTGCATAACTTTATTTAATGGAGTCTTTGTAGGAGTCCTTAGAATGAGATCTGTTTAATTCATTGTGCAAACCCTGAGATGTGCTGGGGCTTTTAGAGGTGAGTATATCCAAGTCCCTGGAATGTTTTGCTCCTTCTTTGAGCACATTTTTGGAATATGTGTAAAATGTTAAGAAAGCAGGCAGCTTAGCACTATGAGACACTCTAATCATCAAATTGAGATGGAGATAAGTAAAAGTAGGCAGATGAATAAAGAGGAATATTTTTGAAAATCTTAGGACGGGAAGGAGAATGGAGTCTGTTTTGTGTCCATTTAGAACTTGAGTTGGTCTGGTGGTTTTGATTTTATTTTGTTTTCCCCTAATTTTAATGCAAGGGATGAATGTCTCTATTCTGATCTAGTTACTTCATTTAGAATAATATCTGTTGGCTTGTAGGCTTTGTTGCAATCCAGTTTGCAATTATTTAAGGAAAATACTAAAATATCAAATCTCTTAGAAGAAATACAGTATTTTTGCAAACATGGGACAAAACCTTTTGTTCTTTTCTCTCATCTTTTTCAAAACTGTAATGGATTGGCTGACAGACTCAGAAACAGACATCAGTAAAAATTAAAAAAGACAACATGAAGAAGCATGAGAAACCACGTGCAGAGGACAAATTCTGCTGCATTTCCAAGCTGAAGGTACAGCAATATTTTAGCAGTTTTGTAGGAACACACAACTGTAATTACTTGCATTTACAGTATTTTGGTAGAGATTACAGCCTAGACTAAAAAAATAGTCTTTTTTAACCTTAATGCCCTAATCAAAGTCAAAAATGTTTATAATCAACTGTGCTGGTTTTTGCTCTCCCTGAGCTTTACACTCTGTGATGTGTTGGAGGTACTGATTGGTTGATTACTGCTTTGAAGCTCCACCACTGACTTTGTGTAATACCCCGAGTCTACCATGTTTAACCTTCCTTCTTAAAATTGTGAAATGAGCCGTACTGACTGGGGTGGGGCAGTGAAAATTGTTGATCTTGGATAGTAATTCAAGTTGTCAAAAAATACTAGAAGATCTTGTAAAATAGCTTTTTTAAAATGGTAGTTAAAAACCCAAGTACATTTCTTTTGCTTTTTAGCTTTTGCAGCAGATGTATTTAAAAATAACATTGATTTCATTTCATAAATGCTGTTTATAAAGAAGCCTGAAGTTAAAAGGATTTGAATACTACCTCACTCATTAATTTTAACTGTCAGTTGCTAGTAATTGTCCTGTAAAACAGACATGTTATTTACTCCTTTTGGTTGAAATTGCTTATTCTGGCCTCATGACCTCTGCTGAGATGGGAGAGCAGATCCTGGGTTGAGTAATTCAGCCAAAGGAAATGAATTTAGTTCTGCAGGCAATTTGTCATTCAGATGAACAGAGTGTGGGAAGGTCCTGCAGATGGCAACCTTGCAGCAGGCACACGGCAGCCTTGGCTGGGTAAATGGGACTTGGGGTTTCTGGAGACAGTCTTGGTCAATTACAGAAGGTGAAGAACAAAGTTAGTGGGGTTTTAGGGTTAGTGGGTTTTTGTATTTGTTTGGGGGTTTTGTTTGTTTTAATTTCTGGGGGTTTTTTTAGTGACGCCATAACTCTAGAAAAGAACAGATGAGGAGATTTACACACATCAGTGGGACAGAGCTGCTCACTTTTTTTTAACTGGAAGCACACCTTCACTGGGGGAAATAACCATGCAATATTCATAAATACGTAATTTTGAATTGTTTATGCATTCTTCTCTTCCCTTCCTAGGTATTTCTGCTGGCACTGTCACTTGCATTCCTTGGGAAAACCATGGCTGGTGCTTACATGAACAGCATGTACACACAGATAGAGAAACAATTTAATATCCCAGCTTCTTTAGTGGGCATCATTAATGGAAGCTTTGAAATTGGTAATCTCTCATTTTAATATTTCTGATTCTTTGAAAATATAATATGTGGTCTGAGCATGTGTTAGTGACTCTCACTTGCTCTCAGTTACTGTATGTGACAATAGTGGCCAATTCTGTCATTCTTTTGTGCTGATATGTAACCATTTCATGTCTTGGAAATTAATAGGATCACTTGAATGGGAAAATTTAGGTTTAAAAACTGGTTCAGCTAATTTCTGCAATATCATAAGATATGACAGAGCAACTAACAAAATAGAATTAGTTTATGATATGTGTACTGAATCTTTCTGAAGAAAACAAAAAAGGAAGCTATGTAAACTTTGTTTGAATTTAAGGTCATATTTAGCATTTTGCAGTTCCTTTAATTAAACTTGGCTGGAGTGGACTGTGAATCCTTACCTAAACTTAATAATATTTTGAGGTTTTGTACCTGTGCAACTGTACCTGCAAAGAAATTTTCCAGTTCTGCTTTTAGTGGTCCTTACCTTGCCTGTCAGTAAGTTTTATTGTCCAGTGATAAATTTAAATATGCACCTTTAAGTGTCATTCAAGCCACTGGTTCAATACAGCCTGTTTAGAAATTATACAGAAAAAAGGCATTATTTTCTTTCAAAGCATGACGCTCATCGCTCAGAGACATGTTTTTGTTCTCCTGACATAAAAGATCACAAAAATTAGTAGGTGTGCAATTACTAAATTGCTATTTTTATAGGGCCTGATTCATAACATGAGGCTTGATTCTTTTCTTAGTTGCATAGCAATAAATGAAAAAAATCAAGTGATTCTAAGTGAAAGTGGAGGAGAAGAAAATCAAGATTTTTAGTACATTTTTGTTTTTAAATGGTACTAGGTATAAAAGCCTGTATTTTTTATTCTTAAACAATTACTGAAATTAATATTAAATTATTATTCATTTTTTTGAATGATTGTCCTCTTGTGTTTATTATTTTCACCACAAAAACACTACGATATACACTTCTGTATTTCTCTACACATTACAAAATAAAGTATCCTAGGGAAATAACTTCCTAAAACAGCTATTATTCTGCAGTCCCTGGGCCTGATTTATATGCAAAGTGGTGGGAAATTTCTTCTCTATAAAGGTGCACTCAAAAATCTCTCTCACTGTGATCTCTTTTCCATTCTGCCTTTTATCCTCATGTTCTTTTCATGTGATGTAACTCTTCCAAAAAAAGATCATCCATAGCAGGGAATTACTGCACCATGTAGGCAGTTCCCTGTCTAGTGACACTTTTTACAAGACCAGAAAAAAAAAACCAGAATCTGAGCATACAAGATATACTGAAATTTGTGTTGGAGTTTCAAAGATCATGGGATGCCTTGGTTTGTGAATTGTGAACCAGGTTCTCTTTGCAGGTAACTTGCTGCTGATAGCATTTGTGAGTTACTTTGGAGCAAAGCTTCACAGACCCAGAATAATTGCTTTGGGCTGCACAATTCTGTCATTTGGATGTCTTTTGATATCGCTTCCTCATTTTCTGTTTGGAAGGTGAGTATTCTGCTTAAGTCACAGCAGCTTCTGTGATCCTTACTTGCATTAACCCCTACATCCTTCCACTGAGTGTGTTGCTTATGGGGAGAGCCACTGCTGAGCATGGATTCAATATAATCATTGCAGAGCATTTTCTTTGGTTTTGCTCATGAGACAGGTTCAAAAGTCAGTCATCACCTCCTGAGGAGAGTCACTCCTCTGGTGGGCACCTTCTCTTGCCTTTGCCTTCATATTTTTGCTCCCCAAGTGACAGTGGGCTGTGATACTGTCACTTTACACTGCTAGCTCTCATCTGCCTGGATGGGCAGTAGAAGGTGATTTTCAAAGATCTCTTGGTCTGAAACCTGGATGACAGATCATACCTGGTCACTGTGTAGGCAAAGCCTGCACTGACCATCATGATTCTTCAACTACTTTTAAATGATCTTTTGCTTGGCTTAAAAAAAAAAAAAATAATGTAAGCTTGTGTAGTTTTTAATCAGCAAGTTATTTTTTGATCCTTCAATCTTGTTGTGTCCTCTGTGGAATGGCTCTGACAGCCCTGGCAGCACCCTCTGTTCAGTTAACTTTTGGCATATATTCCCTCCTTCTCCAGTACAGACAAATGAGATGGTTCTCATGAATATCTTCTTGACCTGTACCTGCTTTCCTTTGATTCCAACAGGTATCATATTGAAAGCAGCATCTCACAACGGGAAAATTTTTCAGTGATGCCTCTATGCCTTGTTAATCAAAACTTGTCCTCTTTGCCTACAGAGGAACCATCAGCAGGTATGGCTTTTCTCGTGTCTGTTAAAATATTTTTTCTGTGTCTATAATGTCTAAGTAAATAGGTTTTTATTTTTATTAGCAATCACTTCAGAATTCTGCTTTTGATCAGTAGTTTTTGAAAGAAAAGTACTTCTAGAAACTAGAGGTCAGGAAATTTCCTGGTCTTTGTGTTTCTTTGGCCTGTGGCTCCAGAGCTAAAACATTTCTTTCATGCAGCTTCCACATTATCCAGGCAGTCCAATTAACATCCCTGGCAGTCCACTTTGGGATGGCATAACACCAGGTTGTTCTCACAAATATTGCTCTTTTTAATTTGAAGTTCTGTGATACCATGAGGAGGTGGGAAGCATATTTCAACAATGGGTAAGAGGCATAAGGATGGTTTCATATTGTACCATATAGGAAATAAAAAGAGAAAAGAGATTAAATAAAAATAATGAGAAACAGAGCTGGAACCAAAATAAGAGATCTCATTTCCCTTTAGAGAAAATAGTTTCAACTAGGCTAAAACTTATCCATGAGACTGAAACATGTATGTGCAGTAGCAACGTGCATGCAAAGTGAAAGGGCTCAGAGGAAACCATGTAATGATCACACACAAAATTCCCATGCTGAGGGTGGGATTAGCTACCTCAAAGGGAAGCATTCAGTCTGAACCATCCTTTGATAGCTGGGCAAAGGAGACCACAGAGCTCTGGCAGAGCATGTTCCTTGGTGTAAGGGGCAAGAGAACAGAGGACGGGGATACCAGCATCACAAAGTCACCCCACCACAGACATTCATGCTCTGTACTGTAGGGTGGATCAGATTACCTCTTGGGTGTGCCTTCTGACTGCTGAAACTTAGGTGACTGGTGAATGGTAAAAGTTAGAGGGCCTGCACCCCTCAGTTTATTGTTAAACTTTGTGGTGGAGTTCCATCAGGGTGTTCCAGAGCTGAATCACCCTGCTGTAACACTGCCTGAGTGCAGTGGTGTCAAACCATAGCCTTGTGCTGTAGTTTTCTGTGTCTCCATTTCGTGATGGATGCAGCTTCCAAGCTTTCCAAGACTGAATGTCAGTTAAGGTATTAACTTTTGCATCTTTGCCAGAAGAAGTTGTGAAATGTACACACCTAACAGCACTTGGAGTTAACCTTTCACTTGATGAGTTCAGATACTGTATTTTCCCATTTTATAAATGCAAAAATAAAGGCACAGAAAAGTAAATAATTTTCATTGAAAATATGTACAGCCACTCAATATGCACATTAGAACCCATAGATCTTCAAGCCTATGAATATGCTTGGGCAAGGTGATTGTTTCCCTACTAGTCTATGGACAAGCAAGACTGATATTCATATATATGAGTCCATTTCCTATGTGAAGCAAAAACTGGACTGAATCTGACCACATCTGCATGTGGATTGCTTCACCTGTGTTTGCTGACAGCATTCTGACATAGAAACAGGAGATCCAGGTTTCATCTGTGGTCAATAATGCTTTCATTCAGAAAGGCAGCAGTTGTTAACAAGGCTGGCTTTTATTTGTTAATGAATTTGCACTGAGAAATCTCAGCATGACAGAGTGGGAGAGAGCAGTGGAATCTGAAGCGGACTATGGGATGAAGAAATCCCAGTTCAAGGAGAGAAAGGAAGTTTAAAAAGTATTGTGACCAGTTATTTCTCTCTCTCTCTCTCTCTCTCTCTCTCTCTCTTTTTTTTTTTT
>VWYP01004232.1:1040816-1251241 GCA_013400435.1 Pycnonotus jocosus | reverse complement strand
TTTTTTTTTTTTTTTGGACAGGCCTACCCACCAAAGCTTAAGCTGTTGGTCAATTCTTTCTCTCACTGGGACTAAAACATTCATTCTGACTTTTTGTTTTATCCACAGAATGTGAAAAGGAGCCTGGATCCTTGCTGTGGGTGTTTGTGATGGTTGGAAACATCGTGCGAGGAATGGGTGAAACCCCCATCATGCCTTTAGGCATTTCCTATTTGGAGGATTTTGCCAAAGCAGAGAATTCACCCTTCTACCTGGGTAAATCTACCCTGTTCTGATAACACCCCTACTCCAAACAAACACACACATAAACAAAAGCAAAAGAAAGGATTATTATGATGCCCTTCAGTCCAATCAAGGAAGACAGAGAACAGTAATTATTGCCTTATCAAAATAATAATATTGTAGAACTTGTAATTTAACCAGAGAGAAACTTGTTGGAATGAGGCCATTTTTAGGTGCAAATGCTTTCCCAATAGAGCTGTCCTAACCATATGCAGAAATTTCAAGAAGATAATTATGTCTGTGTTCTAATTTATGATGTTTTCTCTTTTTCCTACTCTAGGATGTCTACATACAGCAACTATAATTGGCCCTTTCCTTGGTTTATTGTTGGCTTCATTCTGTGCAGAGCTGTTTGTTGACATTGGATCAGTGGGTGCAGGTATTGGGTGAACATATAAAACCTTATTTTTAGGTATATAGCTGTTGCATTTTTCAGAACCAAAACATTTCCTTACTAACATTTTTTGCTGGTGTTTCTTTTAGAATGGAAGATCTGCATATAATATTCAATTCATATATGCAAATCAATCTGCTTATAAATTATTTGATGAAAAATTGTGTCACCTGGCTTAACAGAGGAAAGGATTAGAATTAATTTAATACAAGCAACTGAAAATTGCCAGAAAACTAGCAATATTAGAAAAGAAAGCTGAAGAATATTCTCCTTAATGAGCCTCATTTTAAGAATCATTAAAATTCTTTCATATCAAAGATGACTAGGAAAGCACAAAATGACAGCAAAGAATGTTTCTGAAGTGATCCAAAATGTCTATTTTTGTGTTTTATTATAGATGAGATAACTATAACAGCTACTGATGCCCGCTGGGTTGGAGCATGGTGGCTGGGCATTTTGATTTGTGCACTCCTGAATCTTCTCGTGGGAATACCATTTTGGTTTTTGCCCAAGTCTCTTGTGAAGGAAGGTGAAGCCAATGAATCTGAGGAGGCAAGTGAAAAAAGTGTAGCACCATTGCAAGAAAATGATAAAAATGAAACCAGACAGACCATGTATGAAATTGCTAAAGGCAAGTTATATTTTATTTCCTTCTTACTTTAGTCCTAAGGTGTGAACTCTGTGTGCTTGTGTAATTAAAGATGGGTCCAAGATATGCAATGCCTACTCAGTTTTGATGTCTCTGTACTTCAAAGGATTTGTGCAGGAATTTAGGATGGCTCCTTGCAGAGGAAGAAAGCCGATTTCATAGATCTAGGATCTGGACTCCTTCCTTTTCCCCTCCTGCATTTCAGGTGTATGTAGATATTTTCTTCCCAGGAGAGGGTTAAAGCATTGAAATCTGCTTAGGAATATTACAATTCAGTCAGCTGTGGTTGAATTGCAGATATTGGTTGCTTGTACCCCTTATTCACTGTGCAGAAAAGCAGAAACCCAACATAAACCTTGTGCATTTCTTCAGTCCAACTGAAAGCCCTAAAACAGAATTGACAGGTGCTTAAGTGTCTCATAAACATTTAATTACTGTGGAACAAAGTTGTATTTGACTCACATTTATTCATGTTACCCCTGGCAGCTTTCACATCCATGGTCTTTCAAATCTTCGTTATCTGTAGGAGGTTATTTTTTTCCTTCCTTATTTGAAGGAAACTTCCTTCCTACATTTCCTGGTTGGAAATGTAAGTGAATAAACTATGTCAAAGGCTGTGTTCTTCAGAGTAGTCTCCTGGTCCTGTCCTGCTCAGGGCCCTCTGACAGGACCTTCATTTTCAGAAAGTAAGGGCCATGTGGCAGCTCCCTCTCTGTGCTGTTTCCAGCTGGGTCCTGCAAATTCACCATACCCAGAGTGAGTACTTAGGTCTTGGCTGATATTGCGACTTCATTTTGATAAACACAACATCTTTCTGCTGTCATGTAACCTTAAATGAATCCATAAATAAAATACTGTTCTAGTGAGGAAAGGTTCCCAGCTCAGATGTGGGTCCTTAGTGCTCCAGGGTCCCTTCAGAGCTTGTTTTCATGGTCGACCCCTCCCTGTGCTGATGTGAATGTTCACTGTCCCTGAATATCCTGAATGTAGAACCTTTTCATTTCACAGGATAGTTGTTGTTGCAACAGACTTATGGACATCACCTGGTCCAACCCCTGTTCAACCACTTGCAGCTTATTGATCACGACATATTCACACAACTTTTGAATCACCAGGGATTTCAAATCAAAATTTGATGTTTTTCACAGTTAAAAATAACCTAAAATAAAATCAATTTAATAACAATAAAAATTCCTTAAGAAGCTCTGATTAAACATGTCAGTGCATCTGTAAATAATGCAGCCTATTTATAGTGTTTATATAGTTATTTATCGTCTAATACTTGATTAATTTTTGAAAGGTTTGCATACAGATCTTCTAATAAGGTACTTGCTTGCCTCTGAAAGATACACACCCATCCTAAGTGGTGCTGACTTTCAGTAAGGCCCAGTCATTGTTTTGTAGATGCTTATATTTATCTGCAGAGTTTCTTGACAATAGCTCAGCACCTTGATTAACAGAGAACATTGGACAAAGGGGAATTGTGGGGCTTTTTTTTATGGTTCAAATCCTGACTTAATGGGCATTAGGCAGAGAAAAGATCTGTATAAATTAGTTTCTCAGGTGCTTACTTGGCTGAAAACTTGGCTAATACAGATTTTGAGAGGATGGTGGGAACAACTGTGGTCACAGCTCTCTTCAGGCTTCTTCTGCCCCAGCAGGAAAACCCAAAATCAGTGTTCACATCTCTGGGGGCAGCTTGTCACAGCCCTATAATGCATTTGCACCCTTTTGTGTGCCAGATGCAGGACAGGGGTTTTGATGCATGCTCTGGGGGCACGCATGAGAGAAAAGCGAGGGAAGATGCAACAGCAGCTGCTGCTGCTGTGATTTATCATTTTTTTACAAGCAACAGCTGCACTCGTGTGCATATGTGTGTGGGAATATCTTTGGGTAGAGGAGAAATGTTACAGTCCCCTGGGATAAGCAAAGCACAAGATTTAGCCTGGTCCAGTTCAGAACCATTTCTGTTCCTCTCTTTCCCCCACAGCCATGCTGTTTCCATGAAACATCACACTAACTCATGGCATTATTTCATTCCAGATTTCTTCCCCTTCCTCAAGGCTCTATTTCACAACCCTGTGTACATGTTATTTATATGCATAACTGTGTTACAGTTCAGTGCCTTTGATGGCATGATATCCTTCATGCCCAAATATCTGGAACAGCAGTTTGGAAAATCTGCATCAGATGCCATCTTTTTAATTGGTATGTTTGCATTTTGCTTTGCTCTGTTCTATCAATTAGTGGTGTCTCTATTCAAATTATCTCTTTTTTTACATATATAAATATGTTCTTGTGTATTTACATATACATACTAAGGTTAAATGCTTCTACAGGTGAGGGATATCACATTACAAAGTATTTCTAAATGGCAATGCATTTTCTGCTAAACATCTAATTTTTTTGTGTGGAATTTTATAATCTAATTCCCATCTTTTGAATCGGCTCAGAAAATTCTGCTGACATGAAACTGAGCCATGTGTTGTTTGTGTAAAACCACTTCCAATGTCTTTCAGCCAGAATTTGCTTCTTTTAAGTATCAATCAGCAAAGAAGTGTCAGAGCACATTCAGTAATCTCATCTCAAAGCTGAAAAATCTGTTCCTCCTTTCTGTCATGCTCAGAGTGCATTAAGATGTGTCTTAATTAAGATGTGCACTAACTTGTCTTTCTGTTGAGTTTCTCAGTCAGCTGGAGAGGCTGGATTGAAACCATATAATTTTTTTTTTTTTTTTTTTTTTTAGTTGGACCTAGAGAGCAACTCTAGATTGTGATTTTCCAATTAATAGTTTTAGTCCTACCCTGTAGCTCACTCCCCAGGCAGTTCCTACCTGCTGTTGATTTTGGCAGAGGTTTTGGGTGTGAAAGAAAATTAACATAGACCCGTTTCTGATTGTAGTTAAATTATTCAGCCACAGACACTCTTTGAGTCTTTGCCAAACACAACCTTCCCTTACAGCAGCTGTAGTAGCTACTTCTCTAAGCTGCCTTATAGTAGAGTAGCTTTGATGGTCTCCTTTGTTTTAACATGGAAGTTTCACTTGTTTAAATAGGTGTTTACAACTTGCCAGTTCTATGCGTTGGGTATTTTTCTGGCGGCTTATTCATGAAGAAATTCAAGATAAATGTCTATCAGGCTGCGAACATAGCATTTTGGGTATCTTTACTGGAATACCTTCTCTACTTTGCTGCCTTTTGGACTGTCTGTGATACCTCACCAGTTGCTGGTCTAACAGTTTCCTATCAAGGGTACGTTCTTTGGGACTCAGAGGACTTCAAGTCTTAAGACACCAGGATGATTTTTCTTGTCAAGAATCAGCCAGGAGCTCCATTTCAGTTCCCTATTCTAAATTCTCAAGATTTTTTTGCTTGCATTAGACAGTAGCTCTGGTATCCCTGTTTCAAATAACAAAAGTGTATTAAAAAAGATATCCATGTCAAGACCAATGCAATTGTATGTCCATATTAATTCTTTTACCAATACAATTAGTAAAGTCATGTAACTGCAGGTGAAAATAAAAATTAATGGTCAAATCAGACGTACATGAGTGCAATTTCAGAATACTAGAGGAAAGAATTCTGTTCTTGCTCTTACACTGGTTTACTTGAATTTGATTACTATAAAGTTATCAGAGAATATTTTCATCTGTAGTTTCTTGATTTGAAGCCTGCTATTGATCATTAGAAATCAGAATGGTTTGGGTTTGAAGGGATCTTAAAGATCCTCTATTTCCAACCTCCCTGCCATGGGCAGGAACATCTTCCACTAGACCAGGTTGTGTGTCTGTAAAATGGGCATGGAGGTGTAGATGCAACACTTATGGACAATCAAGAAGGGTATGCATACCTAATTTATAATATTAATGTAATATAATACAATTTAGTGTCCTATACAAAGACAGGCATGACTTCAAATTAGGAGCATGTAGGACTGGGTCCTGATTCAACATCTGAGCTAGAATTGAATCTTAAGCATTGCAAAGGGTTGCTGTGGGTATCTCATTATTGAAATATTTATTCATCTTCTAAATGTGTTTCAGAATAGAGCAAGTTTCATATGCAGAAAACACTCTACTGGCTGGCTGCAACATGGATTGTGATTGCCCACTTAAAACATGGGACCCTGTTTGTGGGAACAATGGAATCACTTACATGTCACCTTGTCTTGCTGGGTGTAAATCCTCAAGAGGAACTGGAAAAAGTGTGGTAAAGCATAAATTTTATTGTACTGTAACTATGACATATAGTAGGTGACAAATACTTATACCAATACAGGATGAGGAGTATCCATGCATGTACATTTAATTGAATATATAAGGTGAAAGATTTGAACAAATTCATTGAGTAGCACCAGAAATTTCAAACTGCATATGAAAATCAGTATAAATTTTGATTAAAAAATAAAAATGAAGAAGAATCCTTCTCTACTAAGAATTAAAGTGAGAATTAACTTAACATGGAGTGAGAAATTGTTCTGAAGATGTTGCCAATTGGAAACCTGAGTGCCCAAGAACATTTCAGCCAAAATGAAAGTCCACAGTGTGGACTTAATAAGCTCTTCTACCCTGTAGATTTAAACAAGTAACCAGGTATTATAGAACTTTCATCCCCAAATAGAGGGGATGGCTGGACCTGTGCCTGGCATCCTGGGAGAGAGGCCACAGTGCAATGCTGCTCATGAGTAACAAGCTCAGGTGCAGGAGACAGTGAGATGGGTGCTAGCAGTGCAGGTTTGCCACTCAGTGTGTGAGTCTGGACAATCTGTGTGATTAAAATACTCTTTTGACAGGTGTTTGAAAACTGCACCTGTGTTGCAGCCTCAGGGTTTTCATTTCAAAACATTTCTGCAACTCTGGGCCAGTGTGATGAACATGAAAACTGCAACAAGATGCTCCATTATTTTTTAATATTGCAGTTGGTCTGCAGTTTCATTTTCTCCTTAGCAGCCATGCCTGGATACATGGTCTTAATAAGGTACCGTAAAATTGCCATGTTTTAAGAAATCTACTGGACTTTTTATTCTGAGGCTTTAGTTCTCCAGGGAATGAAAAGTTGTTTAGTTTGCATATGGAATGAGAAAGAGCAGAAAAATCTTATTTCTGGGCTGTTACGGTTGAGTGTCTTGTCACCTTTGTAATCTAATGTTGTTTCTGGCTATCAGCTTTATCCTGAATAAATGCAGGACAACTGAGTCAGGGCACTGGGATATTGGGTGGTGTGTGATGCCTGTGTGTTTATCAATCACAGGAATATGATGTTGATTAAGCACAACTACCCTGCATTTTGTGTTGGCCTCGGTACAAGCAGATGATACCTTGACAGTAGCTTTTCCTTTTGTGATTTGGCAGTCCTAGATCATGAGCTTTTCAGCAAACATCACCTAATGAGCACAATGAACTCTTTGAACCAATGCTCTTGTTAGAATTGTTTGGGCCTAATGTGATGAAGAACTTGTTTTTTAAAAAAGGGTTAAACATCTCTTATTAATGTCACCTCTATGAGTAAGTGTACACTGCAATTATCATACAGGTCTCTAAAGCCTGAAGAGAAGTCATTTGGAGTGGGTATCCATGGGCTGGCTTCAAGAGTATTTGGTAAGAAAATATCTAACACACTTCAGAAGAGCAGTTACAGCTGACCTGGACTTAGAGAAGGATCACATCAGGGCTGGGGGCATGGCACAGGAGTCATTGCTTCTATGGAGTGCCTTTGAACAGGAAGCATTTAGGATTTTTTTTTACAGGTTTCAGCACCATGGCAAAGTAGAACTGCTTCCAGTTTGTGCTCTTTTTTTTTTTTTAATTTTTTAAAATTTTTTTTAATACTGTCTAATAGGCTGATATCTTGGTTTAACCCCAGTCAGGATCTAAGTACTATGCATCCACTTATTCTCCTCCCATGTGGAACAGGGAGAAGAGTTGGAAAAAACGTAGAACACTCAGGTTAAGAATAGTTTAGTAAGGGAAATAAAGTAAAATATAATAATAATAGGAAAACTAGAGAGGGATGAAACAAAAGAAAGAAAAGTGATGCAGAATAAAATTGTTTGTGATCTGTTGACCAATACTCATCCCATCCCTGAGCAGCAGTTGGTCCCTCCCTGCCACTTCTCTCCACTCTGTGTACTAAGCATGGCACTCCAGGCTATGGAATTTCCCTTTGGCCAGTTTGGGTCAGCTGTCCTGGCCATGCTCCCCACTGGTTTCCTGTGCAGTTCCTCACTAACAGAGCACAAGACACAGAAAACTCCTTGATGTCAGCACTCCTTAGCAGCAACTGAAACATGGGCGTGTTATCAACATTATTCTCATATTGAATCCAAACCACAGCACTGTATCAGCTGCTAAGAAGGAAATTAACTGTGTTCCAGCAGAAACCAGGACATGGCACTACATCTGCTGCTCATTGGAAAGCTATTTGACACACCTTCACTCTTGTTCATTGTTTCTGTTTATTGAAGGTGGCATTGCCTTCATTGATGAGACAAAATGCTGAGTTCTGAATAGAAGACACAGTCCTTACTGCAGCACATGGGTAATGTTTTAACACACAGCAGGGAAGAAAATCTTTGGTTGAGGGTAGGTGGGTGGGGAAGAAGAGGGAGCACAAGATATACAGAGGAGGAGGCTCGTGCTGCAAGAGGACAGTACAGGTGGAGCAGGTGACAAACAGCATAGGCTCTGTGGTGTGTCTGATAACCAGAAGGAAATTGCTTTTCACAAAAATGTTGCTAATGTTCTTTTTAGCTGGAATTCCATCTCCCATTTATTTTGGAGCTTTGATAGATACCACCTGCTTGAAGTGGGGTACTATGACTTGTGGTGGAGAAGGAGCATGTAGGATGTATGATATTGTCACATACAGGTATATTTTCTATTTTTTTTTTTAAATTTCTCCTTCTTACTCTAGTGTTGCATGCATAGAGATGTAATTTTATCCACTTTATGTCTTGCTAGTAGACAAACTGCTCCAGTGTTAGAGATGTGACACAATTTTCCTCGGCATTGGTTTTATTTGTCAAGTGCAACCTTTGACACAGACATTGGAAAAGGAAGACAGACATTTTTCTAAGGAAAAACCTTAGAACAGAAATGTTCTGGTTCTATAATATTCACTAATAGCCTTCCATGAAAACAACCCTTAAAAATACTGAATTATTATAAAAATACTAAAAGGCAGGTAGCTCATGTGGGGAAAAGGTTTAATGGGTGACTGCAATATCCTTGAACAAAAAATGGTTGAAAGAGTTGAATTTAAAAAGAATTTAAAAAGAAGATTTTTATAGAGATGATACAGTTACTCAAGTTGGAAATTGGCCCAGAATACTGCATGTCATGCTTTTATAATCCTTCAAGTATTGTTGTGGGATTTTTAAAGAAAAATCTTGTGGAACTTTTGGCCTCATACTAATTCCTTGTAATACTATGTTGAGGCTGAATTGGAAGAATATTCTTCTGAATAATTAGAAATTTTAGCCAGATAGTCTGAGCCCTTTCAGGACTCTCTCTTTTCCCTATGGATAAAGCCATAAAAGTACCAGGTGCCTGACTTCACTGGCTACATAATTTGCCTGAAAGTGGGAGATGTAGAAGGCCATTTTGCTAACTGGTGTATTCTCTGATCTCACATTCTCATCTTCTGTGAGATCCAACAGCATCAGGGCACGAGTTTTAGAGTGACTGTCTAATATTCAAAAAACAATGTTTGCTGAATAGTTTTGCCCTTTTTTTTTTTACAAATGCATATGTTTAATGAAACTCATTATTTATTTCAGGTGGCTCTATCTTGGCCTGCCAGCAGTGTTACGTGGAGTGTCCTATATCCCAAGTACAGTAGTTCTCCTCATTTTAAAGAAGAAATCAAAATCTGAAAAGCAAATCTTAAATGCCCCAATAGAAATGCAGGATAAAGAACAAGAAGCAGGGAAATAGCACTTCACAGAAGGACATGTTGGGGAAAAAAAAATGCAGTGTAAATATTGGATATATCCTTGTGAAAAAATTTTGTACTTTAACTAATGAACACTTGGACAGAGATGAATAGAATTACACATAGTTGTATCCTACTAACATTATAAAAGTATCAGTTTGTAAACACAAGGCATGGGAAAAATATGTTTGGTGCAAAAGAACAAGGACCAGAAATAAGAAAACTTATGAAATACCAGATTTGAGTTGTCTGAGCAAAGAGCTATGAAGCAGAAACATATTTGTTCAGTCCTGTTTCACTGAAAATAGAGAGAATTTCACATTTGACTCCAAGTGATGCCAGATTTCATCTTGGAATTCTCACACAGTTCCTGTCTCTCTCTCATTGTCTATAGACAGCATTTGTGGCTTCTTTGGGCCCCAGTTTTTCATAAAGTTATTTAAAGATATTATTAGTCCTTTCAGGCAGGGATTGTTTGTTATTCTGCGTAGTATAGGTGGTCAATATATTGGAAACCTGGTTTATGACATGGTCTGGGTGTTGTGGTAATACCAATAAATTAAAAAATTACATTTTTAAAAAATGCTGTGTTATGGTGATGTTTAAAGATTTGCATAGAGCATTGACAAAGAAGGGTCATCAGGATTCATTACTTCAGTTACCTACTGCCCTGGGATGTCTTAAATATGTAAGGAAAAAAACCCTAAATACCTCAGGTAAAAAAAAGATAAAACTCTGCTGATATAAGTCATACAAGATGTCTCTGTGGTTTAATGCATCCATGTTAACATCTATTTTGACATTGCCTCATGTTTGGCCCCAGTGCAGAGGACCCTTAGGTCTGTCTGCCAGTGTCCATGCAATAACTTCTAAAGGGTTTTTTTACAGGTCCTAGTTATTATTCCCTACTGCATAAGGCATGGAGGGAGCTACCACAGACCAATGCTCCTGCAAATATTTCCTACTTATTTATTTTATATGGCACAGACCTGCTCCCACTGAAACCACCTGGGACTTTCTGCAGCCACCAAAAAATGGGAAGGGTATTTTGCCACAGTAGCTCATTAGTTCAGTTAAAATCTGATTACTCCAAGGTGTCTTACTGACATCATGTGTGTGTGTGTGCTTGGAATTGCTTCCTGTCCTTGTGGAATCAGTGAGGAAAGATCCATTTCCTCCCACAGAGCGGGAAATCAGCCCCAGAATTTAAAGTTTCTTCAAATACAAGTGATCTTTAAAATGAATTATTTTCAAAAAATAGCCTCCCCCTTTGTAATGGGTGACAGAGCTGTGTAACATGAGGAAGGGGAATGGAAGAAAAACAGACATGCTGCAACCAGGAGCAGAGCAGACCAGAGAATGCAGCTCCCTATTAAACCACAGATATCCCAGAAGCTTTGTGGACATTTGAAGTTGATTTTGAGCATTGTTCTTGCCAGCGTGGGGCACTCATTGAAAGCCATCATTCTTCCTTGTGGTTACATTCCTCCAAAGCTGGAGTTAAAAATCCTTTGCAGACATTTAGTCACAGCTTGGTGCCAAGGTAACCTGGGAAACACGAAGTTACAGAGCACCAGAATTTCACAGCTGTAGGAAACAAAAGGGCTTTGTTAAGTAGGTAAATCTGTGCCACTTAAATGGAGCACTGCTAAAGGGTCAGGCTTAGTTAACTCACTGTGTTTTGAAGTGGAAGGAAGCAGATAGGAACGTTTCCAAGTTTTAAAATTAGCATTTCAGCAGGAAGGTTTCCAAGCCTTAAATTTAGCATTTCAGTAGATGTATTAATGTTGTGTTTAATTGTTCCAGTTCATCTGCCTGAGAATTTTGTGGTGAAAAAGACCACATTCCCCAGAGGATCTGCTACTCACATTGTGCATCCAGGTAGGCAGTGCTGGATGGGTGATGCCTCCTTAGAGAAGCTTCTGGGCAAAAACCTGTGGTGGGAACCTTGCTTCTCCAGAGCAAAACAGAGGGTGTGGGTTGTGCCAAGGTGATCCTCATAAATCCTGTATGATATGCCATGCCTGCTACCACAGACATTGCTAGACATTGGGAGGTTAGAAAACTGCTCTTAACGTGAGTCCTTCAAATGTAAAGCCAAGCTTTGGACTGGATTCCTTCAAGTTTTAACACACTGACCTCGATTCAGCAAACCATTTAAACATGTGCTTAAAAATGAGTGGCCTTGTTGATGTTTATTGTTTAAATAGGTGACACTGGGCATTTCAAGAGTGAACCCCAAACTGGCACTGTTGTGAGCCCCATTTGAACAGAGGTGGGGTACAGAAAGTACTCAGAGGGCATTTATTGTGCTTGAATGTTTGGTCTGGTCCTGGTCTGATGTTTCAAGCACCAAGACCTGTGCCAGCACTGGGGGTAGCACAAGCCACAAATGGGAATCATGGCAGTAGAAGTAACACTGGTGTAAAAGTTATAAAGCAACAGCGTGTGAATATCTGAGCTGATAACATCCAATATCAAATTATAGGAATGGGTGGTAGGTTCATTTTCTGAGTGCCTGAGAGCCCAGCTGATGGCTTCCACAGCACAACCAACCAAGTGTCTCTGTCACTGAAGTTTCAACCCAGTGAAGGGTGCCCAAGAGCTGAATTTGATCCTAAAGCCTACCAAGTGGAAGGCTGGGTGTTGGTGCCTGGATGCTACCAAACACTGAAAAACAAACACTTGAAGATTTTCAGGCAATGTGATTATCATGGAGGCATTTTAAAGGCAATGATACAGAAACTGTGTACACAAGTGTTTATCTAGTGTTTTTGACATGTATTTATCTAGCATTTTGTACTCAAGGTCCTTTGTAATGATCCTTGATGTTCCATTGGGGTTTTTTTGACTGTGATCAGCTGTTGAGCCATCATTTTCAAAGAAATAACAAGTCTTCAGTCTCACTGAAAAATGTCAACACTTTGTAAAATGCACATCTCTGTGCATGAGGAGGCTATGTGTTTTTTTGGTTTGTTTTCAATATTTTCTCTGTATTTTAATTTCACCAGCTACTAAATTGCCAAGTCTCTATTATTTTACAGTCTTATTTGTATCCTAAAAAGTCCTGTGTCTGGTATAAACTTCATTATTCGTCCTGTTGCTTCCAACTTTTAAGAACTGAAACCTATTCTTGAGGCACAGGATAAACATTTCTGATAAGGCATATTGCCCAAGCTATGATCATGTTGGTTTTTTTAGTTTTTTTTCTTGAGAGAAAATTACTCATTTGGGAGGAAAATATGTTACCTGACAAGCTGATTTTAATTAGTGGACAGAAGGGAGGTGTGATGACCAAAGCTGCATCCTTACACTATAATTTGGTTGAGGTCATGTCTGACTATGACATGATGCACTGTATTTGTGATACAAACATATTATAGTAACATGTGTAGCCTCTGAACACATGAGCATCACAATTTTGAGTAAGTATTGCTGGCACCTTAAGTTTCCTTTCTTTTTCTGTGATTTCATCTGTGGTGAACAGTGGGCTGTTTTTGTAACCTTTCTGTCTCAAGTGGCATTTTAGCAACTAACTCTTCCCTACAGAATTTTCGCATCCAAGCAAACCATGGTACCAGAAGATAATTCAACCTGTGGCTGTGGAGAGGAACACCTTCAGAATCCCTGGGATGGGATTTGGCATGCAAAGAAACCAAATCACTTTTTAGTTTATGTAAGTCTGGTCATGTGATACAACCTGGATATATCCAGCAACAACTTCTTGGCTACTGCTGGTTTGGTTTTTTTTCTTCCACACAGAATTGTTGTTAGTCTTTTCCTTTCTTAACAAGGCATGAAGTGTTCCCAGTTAGGATGCTTGGGGTTTGGACTTTCTTTGTTTAGGACTTTCTCTGAGAATGTAGAAAATTACTTGTTAATTGCCCCTCTCTTGCTTTGTCTGGGGAAATAAGGGCATACATTTCTAAAATCACAGCAGACTAAAATCACAGGACAAAACACAGAGGATCCCTTTGGAAGGTGAAATCTTAGGTATTGCAATGCCTGACCTGTCCTCTAGAAGAGACCATTCTGTAGCTCCAGGCCAGAAGTGTGACATTAATTAATTTACAGGAGAGGCTCTCAGGGCTTTTGCTGATGTGTGTGATCATGGGTGGCAGCTTGCTGGATCTCACAGCCTGGGCAGAGCAAGGGGAAGGCCCTTACCTGGTGGGCAGAGAGCCCCATTGCAGCTGGGAAATGGTGCTTTAAAATAAGTAGTACACTACAGAGGTTTTGCTTTTGAAAAGGCTTTGACCCCCTGTGTTGGTGGAAAGGCTGCCTGGCTTTGTGAGGTTATCACTTAAATGGTTCCAAAACCAGCTTTGAGGAAACAAACTTCTCATTTGAGGTTAATGAGACACAGAGCGGGCCAGTTCATGCTGTACCTTTGCTGTTACTATTGTTTCAAGGCAGCTGCATGCTGGCTGGTACACCATGGTTTTTCCTTCTTCTCAAGAAAACTTTCTGATATAAAGGCACAATCATATGTAAAACAAGCTTAAGTTTCTGCAGCAATGTTGAAAATTTTAAAGAATTCCCAAGAGGGCACAAGACTATTTTTATTGGGGTTTTTTGTTGTTGTTATTATTTTTGTTTGATTTTTGTTTTGTTTTGCTTTTAGTAGTGGTGGTGGTGATGTAGTTTTTTACCTCCTATTGTAACTCTGAATGTTCTTCCTGGTGAGTCTGTTTAATAGGACAGTAGAATTTGCAATGTTGCTGCTGCTACTTTGTGAGTTCTACTTCATGGCCAGGATCTTGCAAGAATATTTCTTTCAGATATGCATATACATATATGTATATATACTTACTTCAGACATAGGCATCAACTTTTTTATGCTCTCCATCAATTTTCCAGCATTTCAATTTAACAGATGGAGTCTACTAAGGGACTTCCCTTATCATTTGGATTTATTTTCTGTAGAAGCCTGGCATCTGAAATCCCATCCTGGGTGCTAGAGAAGTTATTTTAAAGTTCAAATATAGGAAAGACAAAGCTATTCATTGTTTCCAAGTTCCTCTGTTAATTTATCTTGTTATGTTTTTAGGCCAGAAAGGCCTGAGCAGCAGAGGCTGGATTCAGCTATATGCTGAATCCTCACAGAGACCGTAACATCTAGTATAGGATTTTCTTGTGTTAATTAGACAAGTCTATGAAGAGAAGAGCTGGTATTTCTCAAAATCTTATTTCTGTATGAACATCATGAACTTGGTATTATACACACACAGAGTCAGACAGTAGTATTGTTAAAAAAAAAGAATTATGACTTCAGTAAACACCTGGAGACACGAAGAGCGGTAGGTGTGGGAGAGCTGTTTTCCTTCAGTACTGCAGGCTGATAAATCCCAAAGAAATCCACATCACACAGAAACCCTTCTGGTTCTGAGGGTGAGCCATTGCAATCATTCAGTGTAGGTGGTGTAATTGGTACCTTCCCCCCTCACTTTTCTGATACGGGAATTTTTCAGTGTATGCAATACCGAGTGGAGAGGAGCCAATACAGGGCTGCAGTTCAGTCTTTCAGGTGCAGAGATCACTGACAGGGAATTACTGTGTGAAATCCAAAGGCCTGAGTGCCCTAAATGACAGCTAAGCTGAGCTGTCAATGCTCATTTGTATGATTTTTATCACAAGCTCGCAATAATAGTTTTAAGTAAAGAGACAGGAGGAGAGAGTACCAAGATTAAGGTTAGTCTGAATATGCCCTTGATGCAAAAAAAAGTAAACAGGTAGGAGAAGAGGTACCAAGAGGATCCATTAGCTTGTGTTTGCATGGAAAGGGATAACTCCCTGATGCACAGTGAAGGAAAACTGCTCCCCCAGAGTTTTGAGCTGGCAGATAATTCTCTGGAATACAAGATGTTTCCTGTGGTCACTGGGAAGGGAGGGCACTAAGCAGAGGGTGCTGTGGCTGACATCCCTGGCATTGACACTACAGCAGGAGAAAAAAAAAATCTGGTGCATCTGCCTCGGGTGTAACAATTGCAATGCAAGCTGAAAATGGGAGCTCCAGGACAGTCAAAGGGGATTTAAACTCCTGTCCCTTTATAAAGTGCTGGTGCTGGACAATGCAGGCAGGGATGGTAATGAAAGATGGTAACAATTCAGTGTCCCAGGCCTCTAATTCCAGTCCTGACCGAGTTGGTTTAACACTTTTGACTTTATAAATTGAGAACAGTAAATAAATTACAGTCCTTACCATCGGTAAAAGATTATTTCTTGGCACATATTTATTGATGTTTGCCAAGTCAAATTTTAAAATACAGGTGGCATGACTTCTATTACTTCTCTGGAGATTGTTTTATACACTGTTAATTTTGCTCTCTTGGAACCTTTCCCAGTGTGTCACAGGCACCCTGTTGTGTTCATTTTTTTGTTTTGTTTTGTTTTATTTTAATACAGAGTTTCTCATCCAATTTAACATTATTTTTTTATCTTTGACATTTTTGCATTCTTCAGGTGTTTATTGGTGTTGTCAGTCTCCCTAAGGTAAGGCTGTACCTTCCCTATGTGTATTAGATACATTATGATTTGTCTCAAGAATGCATGAAATCTGTGTCATGCTCAACATCCTATTGTTCTGAAAACTGCTTCTTGGTGGCATTTTCTTTTGCTTCCTTGAAAAATGTCTTACTGTATATTGCTTTAACATGTTGATGCTGTGTGAATTTTTTACCTTTGAGATTTTTGAATAATTTGGGACATTAACAAAACAAAAAGCAAGGAACTATTTTTTGCAAATTGAGTTGTCCCTGGTCCTGTGTAGCTGAGCGTCAGAAACTTGTCTCAGGGACTCCTGGTTTTGCTTTACAGAAGTTCTGCAACAAAGAAATGTAGGTAAAAAGAACCATGCTGCTTCCTGGTGTGGAACACCAAAACAGTGATTAGAGCTCTATCAATGATGCCTCTGACTTTTCTTCCAGATCATAGAGGGTGATATGTCTACATTCCTCAGCAGAAGAAAGAAATTCTCATGGGATGCTTGCCTAAGTTTATGCTGCACAACCATGTTAATGATAGTTCACAATATGTTTGCTTTAGATAGTTCTCATGTAAAAACCCAGCTTGCTCAAAACCAGTTACTGAAACTAATGCTTAAAAAGTTCTTAATGCATAGTTTTATCAAAAAAACAAAACCTTACGTAATTTTTTTTTAAAAAAGTGACTGTAAGAAAAACAGCCTTCTTTGGAACAGCAAAGGGATGTACTGATCTGAAGATAATTTAGGAAATGTTTTCCTTGAATCTTCCCACATCCATCTCTTTTTAAGTGAAAGCACAAAGTTTTAAGTTTTCCTTAATGACTTTTGAAAGACCATTTAGCAGAAAAACAGCTCTAGGTTGCATAAGTAATAATAATCTTGCATATAAAAGTACTTTAAGATTTCTTCATATTTTTAAAAAAGTGAAGGTAAATTTATGATATCCAAATATACAAACAAATTGATATTGAGATGTTCCTTCTATGTTTCCCACCAAGGATATAATGAAAACTTTTTGAGAATTATTCAATAAGTTGTCATTATTGTACTTTTGAATAGAAGAACTGGCTAGCACTTAAACTACCACTTTGATAAGCCATAGCTGTTTAGGCCCACCATAATGCTTACAAGAGTTCTGCCTATGAGTTTGGCCAAATTTACTGGAATCCAGGGAATACTGTGCTTTTGGTTTACCATCCACAGGGAGCTAAGATTGAAAGTGTTCTCCTTGCACAGATGTGCTACTGGAGGTGCTCAGAGTTAGCTGTTTACAAGGGGAGGGTTTCTCTTCCTGCTGCTGTGTTCATGAAGGCACCACCACACTTTGGGATGCAGCTCCCTGCTCCTTTTACCCTGGCTCAGGCACATTTTACATTCCCACAGGGAATTCCACAGGCAGCCAGGGCAGGGCCCACTCTGAGCTGTAGGTTAGAGAGGCCATCAGAGATCTTGGCCTGAGAAAAACATCAATAATAACATATTTGGAGAGGATTTCCTTTGGGTTGTATTTCACTTGTATAGACTTGCTTGCTTACTTTCTTTTGATACAAACCTTCTGTGGCAAAAAAGGGCTGTGATTTTTAGAAGCTGAGTTTCTCCATCAGTTCATTATGTTCGTGCTTAATTCAGCCTGCACATAAGGCACCTGCAAAAGGTGATTTCCAGTGGCATGCATTGAAGTGGGCATCCTTTTTCCAAAGGGCAGTTAAACTTCTCCTGAAAGCTGAAAAGCTTTGAAAGCATCCCCACTTTGGGCTGTTCAAATCTTGCGCTGTTTTGTTTGTAAGGCTAGGCTCTAACATCTAAAAATTAACTCCTTTATTCAGGTGAAAGCATTGGGGGAACTCCTGCAATAATTCTGACCAAAATCTGATTTTTTTCAGATATTCTTTTCTTTTTAGAAGTCTAATTAATTCAAGCACAAAACAAATGCAAAGGCACAGCATACTAAGAAGTGTTATGAGTTGGAATAAATTTTAATGTCTATTTCTCCAAGGTTAAATAGTATTTTTTCCATATAAACATACATATAATACCTATCTTACAGTTTGAAGACATCATAACACTTCTCATCTACTGCTATTGTTGTTGGAAGTTTTTACACAAGCGTACTCAGTATGGTCTCATCCTTGAGGAGGAAATTCCCTTACTGCAGAGTTAGATGGCATCAATTTTGCATGATGCCTGTGAGGATTAAATCAAGTTTTACAGCAGAAAATTCTCATAGAAGAGGGCTTTGAAATTATTTTGCCACTGGTATCTTTATATTTTGTGAGTTTTCTTTGGGACCTAAAGAGGCTGGAGTTAATAAAATAAGATCAAACGATTGCTTGGCTTAGCAACCCCAACCCTCTGTGCACTTTTCCAGAGGTGGAAAAATTGGTGTCAAGAAAAAGACTGGACCACTTATGTAGAAATCATACCTCTAAGAACTCTTTTCATATTGAAGCAGAGGATTAACTGGTCCCCTGTTTTGCACATGAAAATGTGCAAAATGTCCTTCAGTGTTTCAGCAGGAGCAGGGTACAGTCTATCAGAATTCACATTCCTCCTCCCTCTGCGACTCAGGAAAATCATGATGTGACTTGCAGGCTGAGCTCCCTGAGCCTTGCCCTTGCAGCCCCAGCATCTCCTGGCTGCCAGCCTGGCACTTGGGATTGTGCTGCTCCAGGCTGGGGCTGTGTCTGGCAGCTCAATCAGTGCAACTGAGCATAACTAAAACAGTGACACGCGGGTCCCCCTCGCACAGAGCTTTCTCCACCCGTGAACAAGAGGCAGCTCTGCAGTGAAAGCTGCCATCTGCTTCACCTCAGCATGGCAGGAGGCCAGGGCTAAACGTCCTGCATTTTCTTAAGTGACTGCCACACAAGATAACCTCTTGGAGGAAGGGGAAGGCTGAGCACTCCCTCTCTGGCTGCCCTCACACGCCCCCGGCCGCAGAGCATCTCACAGCCTTTCGCTGCGGGTCATCACACGAGGGTGCTGCCCTGCAGCCAGCCAAGCACATCCCATTGGGGACACCACGTCCTGCTTTGGGAATGTGGGAGGTGGTGCTGCACAGCCATGCTGGGAGGAGGCGGCTCCTCCCACTGGAGCTGCTCCTGGGGCTGTTTTCAGGGGGCTCTTGCACCCACCTGGGCACACCCCACTGCCAGCCCTGGTCACACTGGGAGCAGCAACAACAAACACTTGCTCGTTGGTGACCTGCTCTCCTGTTTTTGAGTTTCTGTGCTGTCATGGGCCTTGCAGAACAGGTTCCCAGCACAGCCAGTTGTCAGGCTGGTGGCTGACACAACAGCCCACGGTGTGGTTTGTGGAGAGGCTGTGGTGTGGGCTGGCCAGGATCTGGCAGATGTACCTTTCCTCTCCAGGTCTGCCCTTCCATAGCAAGAGCCCTTTTCCTCACCTGCCAGCAGCTGCTCTATGACAACTAATTTAGACAAGGCATGATGGCAAATGCTGTCACAGGCACTGGAGCTCAGGTTGGAAAAGCTGCAGAAGACTGTTTTTATGGGAGCGCTGAAGTCTTTTATGGCGGGATTCATCTCTCCTGACTTTTTGTTGCCAAAAGCTGATCTTGGCTGTCTAGCCTTTCACAGCCACAGCTGGAGTTCATTCCATCACCTGCCCAAAGTAAGTATCTAGAATAGATCAAAGAACCTATGCCTTTGGAAATACTTCTTTTTCCTCCTCTGACTATAAAGCAAACCTGATTGAGTGGCTCATCTGGACGTGTCTGCCCTGAATTCACACAGTGCTGCCTTTTGAGTGAATATTTCCATCTGTATTCAAGGATCACAAGAAGTGTCATGTCCTCTAAATAGAAAGATAAGATAAACTCTTGATAAACTTCTGTTTATTCAACTTTAAAATACATTTCTTGTGAGTTTCTCATCTTGGGAACAGTTTAAGAGCCTGCTCTCTTGACAGACAATGGGCTTGCTGGGGCCTTTCCAAAAGAATTAACTTTTTCCACCTGGTTGCAGACTGTCAGCAAGAATAAATAGGGAACTCATTGCTAATGTTCATGCTTTTATTCCCGCTAACTTTGCAATATTGTAATAGTTAAAGGCAGGCCAAATACAAGTTGCAGTATGTGTAAATGTGACATTGTCAGATGATGCAAAATCTGCTTCATTATAGTGATATTCTCGTAACTGAATCTAAGCTTTTTAAAGATTAAAAAAGATTGAAATAATTATAGCATTAAGAAGTAGGCAAAGATAACTGTACTTCACCTGAGTAAAAGTATGTAAATGAGAATCAATTTATCTGAAGAATAGGTTTGATGGATTTCCCAAACTCTGAACTCTTTTAAGAGAAAGTGAGTTTCAACATGTACATTGTTCCCTTGCATTAAAATGAAATTAATTAAACAAGAAATCAGCATTTAAATAGTAATAGAGGAAAACTGTATTAAAATGATCATAGAAAATAACACTTTATCCTGTTGCAAATATTCTTATTAAATGATAGAAATAACTTATGTTTTGATTTGCTCATTGAGAGCAAATATAGAGCATATAGTCCTGCTGGTGAAACAGAAAAAATTGAAACTTTAAATTAAGACCCATAATAAATCAATAAATATATAATGATCACAATAAAATGTGTAAAATTCTATTGAGCAAAATCCAATAACAACTGCAAATATGGCAGATAAAACGATTGTCTGCAGTTAACCTGCAATCTTCAGGGGACAATGAGAGCTTGCTTATTTATGTACTTAGCAAGTTTATACTTTCTTTTAGCTTTCACAATGTTTTTAGTTCTGACTAAATGTTGTAATTCCATGTATTAAATTGAGTTAATTTAGTCTTTAGCAAAACCCTTAATGTATTTTGAAACAAAAGGAGATAATCAAGGCTTTCCATGCAAACCTCTGCATTGGGGTTGTGACACAGAGGGCTCATACCAGAATCTGGCACATCTCCATGAGCCATTCATGCCCTTTCAGGAGCTCAGCCATCCCTTGGTATCTCTGCTGAGCCTCCTCCAAGGCACCAAGAAGTGAAAGCTAGGGGGCTGTGGGTGCTTGAAAAAGCTGAGCCTGCTCTCTCAGGGTTCCTGTGCCTGAGCCGAGCCCACTCCAAGGCTGTTGGGTAGGGAGTTCCCTTCGAGAGGTACTTAATGCAGCTCCAATGTTTAGATATTAGAGGGGAAAAAAAAAAAAAAAAGAAAAGAAAAAAAAGAAAGACAGAGTGAAGAAAACAAGTTGTTCCACCCGGGAGAGGCTGGCAGCACTGGCAGGTAGGCTGCCAAAGCAGTGACAGCACCAGAGACCTGCCGCCTTCTGCACGGCTTTTGTATCGGTGATTGTGGGAAAGTTTTGCAATCACCATAAGAAGGAAATCCAAGGTTTAAAAAAAACATGTGGTGAAGTGCTCCACTTCTTGGAGCAGGCAGAGCTTTGGCTGTGACGTTGAGCTGGCTCCAAGCCTGGAAGCCCTTGGGCAAAGGAAGGAAACAGCCTGACACCGCACTGACACAAAGTAAGTGCTCTCTCTGCCTCTCGCTGTCTCTCAGCACTCTCCCTCCCTGCTCCTTTACATTTGTTAGTTAGTTGGTTTGTTTGTTTATTTGTGAGCTGCCAGTGCAGCCTCTGCACATCTCGTTTTCACTAAACTTGAAAGACTTTACTAGGTAAAGTGCAAAGGTACAATTCTGCAAATTCATTTTAATTTTTTTTTTTTTTTTAAGGTTAAGCACTGTCAGGAGCAGGGTATTTTATCCCTCCATAGAAAATACTATCCATTACCCCTAATTCATAAATTAAATCTTTTATTATTTTTCTTGCTTCATTTAATTTTCGATACCACGGGTGTCAATGATTCAATAGTTTGCCAAAGTTCAGATTCTCATAGAGTGGTTATGGAAAATGTAATTGCTCAATTAGGTGTAAGAGGAGTGCTTCCATAGTTTAACATTTTCAAGTAGCTTATTATGTCACGTACCATAAATAAAATTTTATATTTAAAATTAAATATATTGAAGAGAAAACCATGCCACTGATTTAGATACTGTTTATTTAACAGAGTCAGATGTTCCACAAAGTTAATCATCAGTAAAATACAAATCAATAAAGAATGTATTTGCTTTAGAGAACTCTGTCTTCCAACTCCTATCCTGTAAAGACTGAGATAAGTCTGACTGACCATATTTGAATTACCTATAGCTTTCTTTTAAATTATATATATATTTTTAAGGAGCTGTTGAAGATGGTCTAAGAAAGGCTAGGTCCCTTTACAAATTTCGTATGTGCCTTAGTCTGAAATGTTTGCTTTTCACAGTCCCCTCCTACTGGAGCAGGATTTGGAACTATAATCTACAAAATTCAAGTTAGAGTGCTTATGAGGCTTTATATCTCTCTATAAAGAGACATTAGTGCCTATTTTCAGTCATTAGGAGTAACCTTTAGGGGATTATTGGGTTTCTAAGCCTGTTGTCCTTTCTGGCACAGGTAGGAATTTCTCAGGGAATCCAGGTATCTTGCTTGGGAGAGCTGAACTCTTCAGAGGAACTGGGTGGTGTTTGTGGGTTGTCCTGGGACCCTGCCACATCCCCACAACCCTGGTGTCAAAAATCTCCCTCAACACTTAGGTGGGCTCCACTCATGGGTCAGCTGGCCTCACTGGCCTGCAGGAAGGAAGCCTTGAAAGTTCCCATGTGACTGAAACAGCATGGGATGTTAGGGTTCCAGAGTCTTGGAGGGAAAATGTTACAGGCCAATTTCTTGGCATATATTCCTCTATATTCCTTTAATATATGTGCAAATGTATATTGGAGCTGACTAGATGATTTTGGTACTATCACACCAGTTTTCCAACAGACAAACTTGACAGACTTGACTTGTTGTTGGTTTTTTTGTTGGTGGTGGTTTTTTTGTTTGTTTGTTTGTTTTTTTCTGATTGTCTTGGTATTAGCTGCTTTCCCCTGATCAGCCTAATTTATGCCAGCCAACATATTTAAGATTATTCCTTAAATCAGAGCCAACTTTTAAACTAAAAAGTTTATCAGTCTTATTAAAATATCTACATTTATCATCTGTCCTGCAAGGAGCTTGTGACGGCTTGTAGATTTACAAGATGGTCATTATTTGATTCTTTTAATCAGTGCTCTCTTTTCTCTTCATATATCTTTACCTACCATATTGCCTACCCTATTTTCTCCTCTGCCATAATTTGTGGTCTGATTCTACAAAAATTTATCCAATAAATAATGTTACTCATTCAAATGCTGACAGAACGGTAGTGTTCACTAAGAAAATCCTCAGAAATATAATAGCAGAATCCTACTGCATCATAGCAAAGGTCCATTTCATCTGAAACAGTGATCAAAAAATGGATATCTCAGAAAGAATTGGTTCAAGTGTGGTGAAGATGTTTTTGTCCTTACCTCCAGCTGCCTGGGGGCTTTCCTTTTCCACAAAGATTTCTAAAAATCTTCAGCAAGTTACCATCTATCTTTTCCATCTATCCAAGAAAGTCCTGGAGCCTTTTAGAAATCAAGATGTCACAAATCAGGTGCACTAGTCCTTAATTATCTACAGTAGTTACTCTGAACACTCTTTAATGTCCTCCCTGAGAAAAGATGTCAATGTGCAGATATCTCAAGTAGTGTCTTGCCACTGAGTATGTCTGAAAATCATTGGAACATGCAATTCTTATGCCAATAATAGTCAAACACAGCAATATTTTTCAAACAGGAAGATCAACGTATCAGACCTGAAGCAGAAAAATCATGGACAAACAAATCACTGCTGGCCAGCTTAAAGAAAAATCGCTGTTTCAGGACAGTGATGGCAGTGCAGTTCCTGCCAGGACTGTGTGCCATAATTGTTCAAAGCTGAAGGTATGGAAGAGCCCTCACCACATGTTTTCTCTGGAATACTGAATTACCATTTGAAGTCCCATCAAAATTCAGTTAATTGTGTGTGGCACTGTTTGATACTATATGCATTGGGGAAAATGATCTGGGCTGCACCCACAGGGGGATGGAAGGGATTTGGGCAGCAGGGGAGGGAGGGGATTCTGCCTTTCTGCCCTGCTCTGCTGAAATTCCACCTGCAGTGCCACCTCCAGCTCTGGGGTCCCAGCACAGGAAGGACATGGAACAGATGGAGTGAGTCCAGAGAAAGGACACCAAGGTGATCAGAGGGATGGAGCAGCTCTGCTGTGAGGAAAGGCTGGGAGAATTGGGACTGGAGAAGGGAAGGCTGAGGGGGGACCTCATTGTGGCCTTCCAGTACCTGAAGGAGCCAACAAGAAAGATGAAGAGAGAATATTGACAAGGGCCTGGAGTGACAGGACAAGGGGAAATGGCTTCAAACTGACAGGAAGTGGATTTTGATTAGATATTAAGAAGAAATTCTTCATTATGAGGGTGGTGAGGCCCTGGCACAGGTTGCCCAGAGAAGCTGTGGCTGCCCTATCCCTGGAAGTGTCCCAGGTCAGGTTGAATGGGGCTCTGAGCAACCTGGGATAGTGGAAGGTGTCCCTGCCCATGGCAGGCAGTGGGACAAGATGATCTTTAAGGCTCCTTCCAGCCCAAACCATTCTGATTTTATGGCTGTGATTCCAAGCACATAGAAATCAATAAATGTGCTCAGAAGTTAAAAAATGGGGTCATATTTTACTAACAATTAATTTAGAAGTGTGCTATAGCCACAGTGGTAGTTTCATGGGTTTTGTTCCTGGTTTTTAGAACAGGAGGAGAGGTAATAAGATTTACTGTGATATAAGTACCAGAAATTAACAATGTTATGCTTCAAGTTTTTCCTAAGGAAGGAAACAGCTGAACCAATATGTGCTAGAAAGTTAGAAGGTGCATACCATCAATATCAATTTTCTCTTTCTTTGAAGTAGCAGAGTTTTCGGAGGCCACCCTGAAAAAGAAAGTAAAATCTTTTTTAAGGATAACAGTGGTAAGATTCTCCTCACAGAGAATTAGAATATGATTTTTGTGCTTCTTGAGTGGGTTGCTCAGACATCCAGCCATAGAGCAAAAATTCTTACTTTGCAAACTCAATTATTTTCTCTTTTCAGATATTTCTTGGAGCTCTAGCTTTTTCCTTTTTTGCCAAAGGATTTTCTGGAAGCTACATGAAGAGCATGTCCAGTCAAATCGAGAGGAGATTTGAAATCTCATCATCGATTGTTGGTATTATTGATGGCAGCTTTGAGATAGGTATATGTACTTCCTTTCAAAGAGGACAAGTGCTTCTTAGTACACTTTCACTCCCAAACGAAATCTAATTTTTTGTGCTGTCTCTCTCTCCTGTTGATGCAGGTAACTTAATGGTGATGGTGTTGGTGAGCTACCTTGGACCAAGAGTTCATCGGCCAAAAATAATTGGTGTTGGGTGTCTCATCATGTCTGTGGGAGCTTTTCTGTCAGTGATGCCTCAGTTCCTAATGGGACGGTAAATATGGAGAGTTTTCACCTTATACACTAACTGAACCTGATCATATGAAGCATTTTTTAAAGCATGCATCTGAGTGAAAAGCTTGGCAGTAGTAGTATGTTCCAGCTGTTCCAACAGGAAAATGGGTGGATTTTTTTAGTATTGACTTTCTGATTTCCTCTCTGAAAGCTTACCTCTTGCTACAGGTAAGCAGGAGAGAAACCTCAGATTTCTACAGAACTTATACATAACTAAGGATAAAGTGGGTTGAATTTTTCATCTGGGATGGATATATAAACACAAAGATATATATATTTTTAACTGTGTTCCCTTTTTTATATTTAAGTGAACTGTAATTAGATCTTGATGGAAAAGGTTTCTTTCTCCATGTGGCTACTCATGATGAACTCTTTAAAATGCTGAAGATTTCAACCTAAACTTGGGGAGAATCAAATCTCTAAATACCCCATTCACATTTAAGCTATAACACATAATTGTCAGATGCAGGTTGTACCTTTCCAATCCTTTGGCATCCTTGCATCTGCCACAAAGGTAAGAAAGAGGTGCCATTATGGAAAAACATCAGCCCTGTTGTATGTAGACAGATGTGGAAAAAGCCTGCCCCCCTAAAGAATGATCTCTGGAGGCAGATCTGTTGCTCTTGAGCTCAGGAAAATATTGGGGTTAGAATCATCAGAGCATTTGAAAATGGTGTGAAGATACCTATTTTTTTAAAAGCAAAGCACTGGAAATGGGCCTCCCCTCCACTTTGTGTGTGTGAAGCAGGGATGAACATATGTGACCACAAGGCTCAGGCACATTTCCTGCAAAGCAAAGTCCTTCATGTGTCAGTTATATTTCACACAGTTGTTTTCCAGTTACAATTATGAAAGGATAACTGTTAGTGTGGACAACTCCTCCACGAGTGTGTCAGCTTGCTCCCCAGTGAAATCTGAGAGCCCTCCAGTCACAGATGCTACAGAAACACCCAGCACAGTGATAAATGCTGGTAAGATCAAGCTCTGATGCTGGATTCCTTTCTTCTGTTTGTCCTCTTTTTTACTAGAAAGTGGTAAAACTCCTGCTAGAAACCACAATATATATAAACCCACCTTATAATGATTGTTAAACCCTGTATTTTATGTTATTTTACTGTTGCTGTGAAGCATTGTCAGAATTGTGTTCACGGAAATATAAATGTTTATGGCCTGCAGGATGTGAGAAAACAACAAATTCCTATCTGTGGCTCTTTGTGTTGGTGGGGAACCTTCTACGTGGGATTGGGGAAGCACCAATTATGCCACTGGGAGTTTCATATATTGATGATTTTTCTAAAGAAGAAAACTCAGCATTTTACATAGGTAATGTACAAATGAGCGATTTTTATGCTAAACATTCTGTTCTTTAACATTTCTATAGTCAAGCAAATACTCAACAACAAAAAAAATTTATCTGGATAGTTTTGAGTTGTACAGCGACAAAAAAAACCCTAAAAAACCCAAACAGTGCAAAAGAGGTCTCATATTTATTTTCTAGGGATAACTCCAGGATGGTCTCTTTGCTTTCCCCAAGGAGCTTCTGTGATGAAGAGAAGCATAATCAAATACTCATTTCCCCAAAGTGCAAAGTCATATCTGTCTTATCTGGCACACCATCTTCAGTACATCTTCAGAGAACGAAGTTCTTCCTAATCCCTATTACATCTGTAATGTAGCCACAACTAATTACAGTAATGTGAATTTGTTTCAGGAGCTCTTAGCTGACTTTTTGAATTTTAAATGCAGCACACTTCTACTTGAAAGCTTTTTAAAGTCTCTGCTGAAGGAAAAACAACACCTTGCCAGGGTGTTGTAAAAAGTCCTTTCTAATTGGGGTTTTGATCTTGTTTTGACAGCTCATAACCTATTGCCCAAGACAGAGAGACTTACACCCAAGCTAATTAATTGGTTGGCAAACTGATTTAATAACACGGGGTGTTTGTGTGGCTGAGGGAGTTCAAGAACTGTGACCTGAAGTCAATTTGGTGAAAATGACCTGGTCAGAAAGACAGGAAGACACAGTTTCAGGAAGAGCTCAGTATGTAATGCCACAGACATAGCCAATGTCTTCATTTGGGGATGAGGAAATCTGCAGGTTGAAGAAAATGGAAGTGTTGTGGAATTAACTGTTAAAAACAAATATTCCACTCAGCAGTTATCCAAAATATTTGTAATCGCCTCTGAGCTTCTGATTAAAGTTATTTTTAAAAGTTTAGCTGAATTTTTTTTCTTGTCAGAATCTAATCTGGGAGAGATTGAGACAGATTGGGGACTACTGGGACAGGAGATCAAAAATATAAAGTAAACATGGAGAACAGCATGGATTCAGCCAAAACAGAAATTGGTTTATGCAAGAGAAATAAAGTATTTAGTTTACAGTTTATTAAAACATTTCATTTTTACATTCAGAATACAAGTTTTCAGCTGCTTATTCCATTTTGGTGCACTGAACCACTTTGCAAAAAAAGTGAAACTTGAAACAGTCTTTTCCATAGAACAGAAATTTCTTTTCTTGGCTAACTTTAATTTTTTTCTATATCTTATTTTTTATCATCTGGCTGAATCAATTTATAATCAGTGTTTTTGTAAAATACAAACACACACACAAAAAATTTTCCTATAATAAAAAAGTCAGTCAAGCCTAACTGATGAATTTTGAGCATGAATCTCATTATTTGACTGTGAACAAGAAGTATCAGCTTTTTCCTTTGTCCTTTGGTGTTTTGTTGAGGAAAAATGTAAGTTATTTTGAGGGAGAGACAGCATTTTCTTAATAGAATGAACTAAAATCATATTGGTGGAGTTGTGGTGACAGCAATAATGCCGGAGTTGCCATGGGAAGGAACATAAAATTTAGCATGTTTGTAAAGATATAACAGTTTATTACGGAATACATCTGGGTGATAAACTGAGCAATCACTATAGTCAGAAGAGAATTTGCAAAACCAGCTCTCTCTCAGGAGGAAAATCTCTTCAGTAGAACACAATAGGATTTACAGAGCACAATGGATGTGGGCAAGAGCTTACAGGCATTTGATAAAGAATTCTTTCTTTTCTAATGGAATGAAGCCTTCTACAACTTCAAAGTTTCAGTTCCATGCTAGAATTCAGGAATCCAACTTACTGAGCTGTATTTTGATCCTGTTACCTCCTTGCAACTAAACTTCAGCAGAACAACAAAAGTGGCTAGGGAATGTGAGAACCTATGCTTGAATCATTTTGAAGATATTTCATTTTATGTTGATTGCCAGTAGTGGTCACCAAAATCAAATTGTGTTGTATTTACACATCCAGTCAGCAAAATGCAGTACAAGTTCCTGGGTTTCTGGTAGCCATCACAGCTTATTCATTTGCTCCTAGGGGCATCTCACTTTCTGATCTACACCACAGCTATGGTTAGGGCAGCTTGCATCTTCTCTTTTCCTTTTCCTTTTCCTTTCCTCATTCCCCTCCCCAACATTCCTGACATTCCACAGTGGCTTGTTCCCCTTTCCTGCCTGCTCCTTCCTCTCTCCTTTCCTTGCCTGCAGAGAGGAAGGCTGGCCTCGTCCATGTTTTTTTGCTCAGTCTCCCTTCTCTTCCAGGCCTGGTGAGATCCTCGGGCATGTTTGGCCCCACGCTGGGTTTCCTGCTTGGCTCCTTCTGTGCCAGTCTCTGGGTTGACATCGGCATCGTGGACATCGGTGAGGGACCGTGGGGTGGCTCCAGAAGCCAGAGGGTGTCTGGGTGTAGGAACCTTCATACCAAGAAGCACCTTCCCAGTTCACTGCCCCCAAAAACAAGGGTTCTCCAGAGAGTTTTTCCTGCTCAAAAATCGACATTTTAGCATCAGGTGTTGTAGTGTGGTTGGAAAAGCCCTTTAAAAAGACCCCTATCCCCACTGCAACATCTTTTATGGTTGCACACTGGCCAGCGTGTAATGAGCCCCATGAGGATGTATCAAGTCCTGAGGGCTGACCTGCAGCCTCCCAGAGTGGTTTAATAATATTTGCCAGAGGGCTCTTTGGGTGTATTTTGTAAAGCAAAGCTTTTAATAAAAGAGAAAAACCCCCCAAATGATACAGAAACAAAAGAACAAAGCTGTGCACAGGTGTCAGAGAAGCATCTGACACCTGGCTATGACACCCCAAAAAGCACTGAGCACCTCTGTGCTCCCTCTTAAATGTTTTAGGAGGGCCTTTGGCTTGCTGCCCAATAGAAACTAGCTATACTTCAGAAGAACAGCTACAGAGACCAACAGGTGCCTTTGTTCTGGCCAGCTGGGATGAGGGAAGAACAGAAAGTTCCGGTGCTTTTCTTTAAAAGTCAGGGGTGAAGCTGAAACCCCTTTTCATTATTTGGAAACATCTACCTGGTTGTGAAGGGGACTCAATGCAACAGCACACACACTTGTTACAACCTTGCTGTGCAGCTGAGAACAAATGATTGAATAAAAGGCTATCCCCATGCTGAGGGAAAAGTGAAAGGCTCATTGACACTTTCAGTACTTAGAAAAAAGTATGTTTTCTTAAAAAACATGCAGCAAAGATTGCATCAAAACTCATTTTACTGTTCAAATCACTTAAAAGTCTCTAAACCCAGGGAAAATTTGAGGGAAATTCAGGGAAAAACTGTAGAGTGTGGGGATGGAGAAGGAGGGGACTCTGGGAAGTTGTGAAAGGGAAGGGTTTTGTTTTTTGTGGAAGAGGATCCTTTTGCTCATCCTCACAGACAATATTGTAGGGTTGTGGCAAGGAAATGCCACCATGGGCCTAAATGGACACATTTATTTTTGACTGTGTGGGACTGATTCCCTTCTAGGAGTGCGTCATTCAGAACTTACCCAGAGAAGCTGTGGTTTCCCCATCCCTGGAAATGTCCAAGGCCAGGCTGGAAGGGGCTCTGAGCAACCTGGGATAGTGGAAGTTGTCCCTGCCCATGGCAGAGGGTGGGAACTGAGATGATGTTAAAGGTCCCTTCCAAAATAAACTCTTCTCTGATTCTATGATTTGAAACAAGCTGCATTTCAATTCTTCATATATAGACATAGATCACTGTTCCATTTTTTAAATTATCTATGTGAGGACATACAGAAATGTATAATAATCTATAATAATTGCTCTGCACAATATTTAACCTATTTTCATGTCCTTCTGTGTTTTATAGATGCCATCAGCATAAATCCTAAGGACACCCGTTGGGTTGGTGCCTGGTGGCTTGGATTGCTTATCTGTGGAGCAGTCAGCTTCGTTGCTTCATTGCCTTTCTGGTTTTTGCCCTATTCCTTACCAAAAGAAGGAGAGAATGAAAACTTGAAGATTAATCACTTATCTGTTCAAGGAGATACCTGTAAAATAGACCCCCCAGCTCAGCCACAGTTAAAGTTCTCAGAGGCAGTAAAAGGTGAAAGATTATTGCCCAAATGTTTGCATATGAATTCTGTCTCATGGATCCCTTGTAGCTGAGCATGGACTCACACAATCTTCAGCAAAATGCATGTTTCTGCAGTGCAAATTACTGACAAAAATATCTTTAAATTTGACAAAAATCTGTGCTATTATAATTACATGCTAAGGGTGGGTTTCAGTCCTCTCCTGATGTCAGACAGCTGGAAAAAAACTTGTGCTGTTTCTCTGAGCACCACAGATCCTCAGTTCATAGTTGTGAGATGATGTATGACAGCCACAATCTTATGATTATGAAGAGAGATTGGGGAGAACATCCCATCCCTCATCAGTGACCAATCCAAAGAGGGCAGGCTACTGTTCCACTGAGGCAAATGTTTGGGAAGGAAACATGGAGCTCATTATGACTACATTAGATGTTGGAGAGGCTCCTCTGGATTTGTAGCTCCTGTGTATGAACTTAGAGATGCTGAATTTATCTCATATAGGCAATATCATATCCAACCAGCCATTGCTTTTTTAAAATATATTTTTACTATTAGAACCCAGGTTTTGTTTGAATATATGTGCACATCTGTACCAGATGTGCTTTGAACTCTCACCTTTTAGGCAGATGTGCCAAGAGCCAGACTACAGTCTAAATGCAGGTGTTTATGTTCACTTTATTTTAATGGATTTTAATATTCTAATCAAGTGTCCCAGAGATAATCCCAGCCTTTTTTGGGTCTAGCTGCTTCTGTTCTCTAAACATCACCCTCACATGTGGTTCTTGTGTGCTTGGTGAAGGCTCCTGCTTTCAGAACCAAATTTTGCACTTGGTAGAGGGTCTTAAGGCTCTGTCCAGACATTGAGAAGGTGTGTTGTGAGCCTGAGGATTCCTGTGCCACACACAAGATAATCCAGAATCCCTGATTCCCTGCTCATCATCCACTGTGCTGTTTGGCCCTGCTCCTTCTGTAAGGCACATGTGGGCAATTAGAACTCTCACTTGAGCAAGCATGTGTTGTGTTAGGCATGGAATTATAACCTGCAACGCAGCCAGTAATTAAAGCAAAGTTAATTTTACTATCCGAAGGATGCCAAAACAACTCTTCTCTGTATTTAGCAGGGTGTACAGCATATACCTCTCCATTGCAGATTTCTTGCCAGCACTCAGGAAGCTGTTTGGAAATCCAATTTTTGTGGTGTTCATCTTCCTCACTATTCTGCAGTACAATTCCCTTGTTGGGATAATAACCTACGAGACAAAGTTTATGGAGCAGCAGTTTAATGTATCAGTGGCAAAAGCCATCTTTCTGATTGGTAGGTATCTGACTTCTTTTCAAATTCCAGTCTCAAAAAGGAAGCTTTTAGTTGTTATTTTGCCTTCTGTTTTAGAAGGAGCTTATGTGAACTTTTTTTGGTTAAAAAGTATGTAGTGGTTTCCTAATTTTCATACTGCATTTTGAAAATGGATGTTAATTATAGTGTTAATTTTTCTAGTGCTTCTAATTCAGTGAGCTAAAGGATCATTAAAACTGGGTGGAAGGTTTTTTTCATAGTGAGATTTGGGTTATGTGTCTGTTTTCATGAGTAAAAACCACACATCAGACATCAGCTGCAACTAAGTAAAAACTAATGGAAAAATAATTAAAATGGTTAATGAAATGTGTGATTTTTTTCTTTTCAGACTAATGTATTGCTATAAATGTTCTTTCGTTTTGATTACAAATCCAAATTTTATAACCAATAAGAAACCAAAATATAAAAGTTCGATTCACTTCATTAATTTCAAAGCTCTTTTTCTATCTAACAATTCCTTCAAAAAAAAAGAAAAAAAAAAAAGAATGCTGAAATTATATTAATCTTACAGTGATTGATATGGTTTCATAATCTGGAAAGAAAACCAGGCTATGTGAGGTCATTGCAGAACTGAGATTGCATTACTTTGATCTGGAGACACAATGCCTTAGTCACCTACAAATGTGGAAAGAATTTTCTTTTTCCTATTTTTTTTTCTGAATACTGAGAAAATATTAAAGAAATTACCAGGAAAACCAACCAACAGTAAAACCAAAAAAAGGCAAACCCCTCCCAACAACACTGTAAAACCTCTCTGTTCAGCAAGTATATGTAAGGGCTGGTGTTTGTGAAATACTGAACAGATTAAATCTAAATGCAAATCATCTCATTATTCATTCTCAGATCAAAATGGAATCCAGTGCAGAAGCAGGTGCAACTTCTTTTTATATTCCATTTTGGAGACTTTTTTGTAGCTTTCATAAAGTTTTATGTTTTATGTTACATGAAGTGCTTATGAGCTAAGACATTATAATTTATCCAGTTTCTAACAGGCATCTGCATAGGTTTTACTATATCTACATACAAACAACAATATAGTAAAAATGCAGCAAATATTGAGGAATTGAGCTTTCTAAGGTCATAATATGAATTGAAAAATAAAGTGGGGATGTGAAATTGCTAGAAGGTAATATGAATTTTAGAACCTCAAAGAATCAGCCCAAATTTATATTGATATTTTGAAAATATTTATTATATTGTATTACATTGATATTAATTATATTATATTATTTATTATTTATTATATTATATTATTTATGTATTATATTTATTTATATTTATTATATATATTTATTATATTATATTTATAATTTGAAAATACTAGAACAAGATATTTATTCTAAGAGTCAATGCAAGTGAGAGCAGTTAACATTTTTCTTATCTTCTATTTGCAGGTGTGATACTCTTGCCCGTCACAATCCTGGGGATGTTTCTAGGAGGCTTCCTGATCAAGAAATTCAAGCTTCACATAACTGAAATGGCCAAGTTTGCATGCATCAGCTTTGTAGTGGCATATTTGCTGAACCTCTTGTACTTCACCTGCAGCTGTGAGGTGCTCCAGGTGGCCGGTCTGACAGCTCCCTACTCTGGGTTTGTGTCCCCTCAGCTTTGGGGTGGTTGAGTCATTTGTCACAGCTGCTTCTTTGGGAGTGATGCACAGAAGGAAAATCCTGGGTTTTGAGACAGAATTATCAGTCTGAAGTCATACCTAAAGCTGGGGATGGGAAAAATATACCAATTTTATTTTCTGAATTTTGTTTAAACTGGACATTTCTTTTTTCTAAATTCTCTCTTTTTCTTTTACTTTCTCTTTTACTGACAATATACTTATATATTCTAGCAAATTGCTGAAAAAGATGACATTTATTGCAGGCAGATTAAATTTCTATATTCTCCTTCAAAGCCTTAATTTAAAGCTAGCCTTTTTTTCTGCTATGGAGGGAGTAGGATGGAAAAGAAGTGTTGGAAATATCTTCCCCATAGGCACTGCCTCCAGAAGGGACCATCACTAGATCAGTGGTTATGAGCCCCCTGTGGTACCTGGGGTTGCCTCTGACCCATTTCTCATCTGGAAGGTGGAAAGTGGTCCCAGATTGGGTGCTTTAAACAGAGATTCCCCCCTCCCTCACCAGGACCATGGGTCATGCTTCATTGAGACTCTAGCAGCCTGCCACAATTGCCTACTCTATAAATTTAGCTCGGTCTGGTCCAAATTTCAGGGGATTTTCAAGGATTAAACTGAATCCAGCAGGACTTGCTGCATTTTTTTTAGTTTAGACAGAAACTCAACTCTGTGTTTTTTGAAACCAAGCCTATACTCAGGGAAATATTTAAGTTATCTTGGCAAACCTGATGTCCAGTTCAACTTTGAGCTTAGTTTCTGCTGTGAAAATATTTCAGAGGTTTGTGCAGTGGAGATAACCCTGGCTGAGTGCAACATCTGATACCACAGAGTGAATTAAAAATAAGCATAAACAGCAAGAGAATTTATATTGAAAGAGCATTTACAGTTTCTCCAGGACAATTGAGTCTGGAGGATTTAGCACATGTTAGAATTGTTTCTGGTCATTTAGTGTTTCACCTATTTAACAGTGTATATGTTGAAGACAAGCAAGAGCCTAATGAGGGCTAAATCCCTCATTTATCTTCCCTTCTAAGAGACTTAGGGGCAATGTAGCCACTTAATGTGTGCTTTTTGGCTGAGGGAAGGAAGAGGTTGGAAGAAAAGGCAAAATTTGAAATTTTTTTACATTTGTGATTAGCTTCAAAGGAAGGATGATTAGTAGATGGTGGGCTCCTAAGTCTTTCTGGAAACTGAGCAGTGCTAACCTGTGCTCAGAGTGTCCTGAAACAGTGACCTGGATCCAGTGAAAAAAATGGCAAGTACATCTTGCTGTTTGGGTTTTATGTAGTTTTATATCCCTACTTCTACCACCCAGATATGGTATGATATCCTACTGCTCAGGATAAGTATGGTCTTTTCTTGGGCCATGTCTCTGTGATAAGAGAATCTAGGTATGATTGTGTTTCTATTGGGGTGAGCCTTCAAATGCTAGAGTAATACCAAATATTCCTGCCCAGCCTTTTCATTTCCATGCATTTCAGTGACAATCCATAGAAGTATTAATCCTAGATGAAAAATCCCAAGAGAGCTTTGTTTTAGCTGAAATCACCTTAGTGTCCATATGACAACTTCACAGTGCATTGGGTGCTAGCAGATATCTGTCCATTTTGATTACGTCACTTTCTCCATGTTTTTTCCTGCCCACTCTCTACTAATTATTTTTTTTTACTATAAAATTCCACTAAATAATTCCTTAATTTCTTTCTGTTGTCCTCCAGAATGAAACACCTTTCCTCCAGCAAGCACATCCACATGGCCAGCTGCAATGCTGAGTGCAGCTGCAAGGTGGACCAGTGGGACCCTGTCTGTGGGGAAAATGGGATCACATACATGACAGCCTGCTTTGCAGGGTGTAAATCATCATCTGGGACAGGAAGGAACATGGTAAATATCCAGTCAGGTAGATGACTGTGCAATAAGACAAGGAGCAATGGTTTTAAGTTAAAAGAGGGCAGCTTTAGGCTAGTTGTAGGGAAGACATTTTTATCAGCAGCAAAGCCATCTCCAGGACTTCAAATAATCCTACCTGAGCAAAACTATTAAAAACACTATGTTTGCAGAAGAATGTGCAAATGCTTATATCTTTTGGCAGAAGCACAATTGTGTTCATTGACAATACTGGAAAAGACAAGCAGCATTATCAGGCTTGTATTTATTAGATCCCATCATATTGTCTGGCTTCACTTCAGGAAAATTACCCTTCAAACCCATGTCTCCTGCTAACTTCAAAGCCCACTATCAATCCAGCACCAAATGCTATTTAAGCATATAGTGATATATATGCATGATTACAAATTTGGTCCACACATCTATTTTTTCTTCTTGTTGTTGCACATCTTCTTCATGGCATACCTGAGCAGAACAGCTGAATATCAGTTCACATCTGATTTTGTTAGCTCTGACCCATTTTAAACACATACAGAGCACCTTCTGTTCTAGTAGTGGCATGGCTGAAACTAGAATTCCAGTTGCTTTGTGTCTCTGGAGCAGCTCAGAGAGGCTGGAGCATATCAATGATCTGGCCATCAGTCTGCAGAGATGATTACAGAAGTTTTTTTAGCATCAACAACAGCCTGGCTGGTATGGGGAGTGAAAAATCTTGCTGCTGAAAGGGTTGTTTACTGCTGCTGAATTCTGAATAAATGAATTCTTCTCATTTTCTCCTTTCAGGTGTTTCACAATTGCAGCTGTGTGGAAGGACAAGGGCTCAGGCTTGGCAATTCCTCTGCAGTTTTGGGACAATGCCAAAGAGAAAGCTGTACCAAAGCCTTTCCCTATTTTTTAGCATTACAGACTGCATGTGCATTTATTTTAGCCTTAGGAGGCACTCCTACATACATGATTATGTTTAGGTGAAATACTTTACCTTACCTTGACCGTAAAGCTTGGGGAAAGAGAAACAGAAAATGTTATCTACTATTTCATTCCTGCTGTGAGGAATGGCATGTGGATCAAATTGTGCCCCTGAGGATTTGTCTGTATTCTGAAATCCAGCTCTTTTCAGGGGCAGAGCAAAATATCTGTCCAGAAATTTAATTCTAATTTGATGCTGAGTAGGTACTTTGGTGATGAAAGGAGGGGCATTATGCTGGTTCTGAATGCTGGATTTCAATTCTAGTGAGAGAGATGTTTTCACCAAAACATTGGACTTGAAATAAGATGCAATGCTAAGCCATAGCCAATGCTGTTCACATTATTCAGAGAAAAACAGGTACCTTTGTTAAGCCTTGTGGCCTCACAATGTCTTCTGTGTTGGGAGAAGTCTGATACTCCCATATTTTTGGTCAGCTGAGAAGAGCAGAATTACAGCAGGAACATTTTTTAAAAATTTTCATTCCTTCAGTTGGAAAGCAGCACCACTGTTTTACATTCAGAAGAAAAGACAATGTTCTGTGCCTGCAATGTGGAACTGTCCTTATCCTCCTGCTCAGGGGTGAATCACAATCACAGTGGTCAGTGCATGTGACTGAATACCTTGGCTAAGATGCTGATTTCCTGCAGTATTTGTAAGCATAGTGCACACCTGGGTTATGGACAAGGCTCACTTTGCTGGCCAGTTTTCAATACCCTAATATGTGTAATAAGAAGCCTTTGATGTTGATGCTGAAGAGACAACATGCTGATGTCTAAACTCCAGCACAGCAATCTCCCTCCTGCCCCTGTGCCAGCTCAGTGTCCCACTCTGGTTCTTGTCAATCCTTCCAGCTCACCTGATGGACACAGGCTGCTTTCCACTAGTAGGAATGAGATGCTTTTGTAGCCAGGTCACTCACATTCACTGCCTCTCTGTAAAATGCAAGAGGCAGAGGTGGGTTCAATCTAACAAGGACTTCAACCCTTGTTCCCTCTGGTCATCACTGCACAGTGCAGGCCCCATAAAACCAGGCATCTGCTTGGAGCTTAACTTATGGGCATGAACTGTCATGTTTTGGTTGGTTCACTTTAATATCCCTGTGCATCATCTCCCAACAGTATTTACAAACTGTTTTCCTTTTGGTTCAATGTGAGTTTCTGCAGACTGTTCCACTTATTTCAATGAGTGTTCTTCTGCGGAAGGAGACTCCACACCTGAGCTTTAGCTCTGGTGGATGTTTTCAGTCAGGGTTAGAGTGGGCTATGCTGGGTGAGCCACAGCACTCTTGCAGTGGGGCACATGCAGGTGTTCACAGCATGGCTGTAGCTGCATTCCTCTGCTCCTCAACACGCTGTGCTTGTTTTCTTCCCAGGTCTGTTTCGCCGGACCTGAAATCCTTTGCTGTTGGGATAGAAACTTTGGGTGGTAGAGTACTAGGTAAGACTTCATTTCTTTGTAGTTTTCAAGTGGGTAGGCAAAGAAGCCAAAGAGGTAGACCAAAGTGCGCCATTGCAATGCCCTTGCTCCAGAGAAGAACAAAAGAAATTTTCCAAAATTTTTCTTTGTAAGCAGACTATGCATTTCAAAATGTTTGGAGACACTTGCTACATATTTCCTGGTATGTATGATTATCTCTTAACATTTTTCCTCTACACTGAAAATAAATTAGGCAAAGGAAGGAAATTTCATTTTACTTTTGAGTTTATTTTATTTTTTAAGTTGTGGACACAACTACTTGAGCTTGATCAGTCTGCATATCCTTAACACCCATCCTCCCTTTTGTTGACCATTATTCACTTAAAGCTCCCATACACTTTGCCTGGTATTTTGTTTCTTGAGTTTATCTGCAATAAACAATCATTTAAATATTCAGACACGTAGTCTGCCCTGCCTCAAGCAAACCTTGCCTCATCTTCCCTTGTTTGCTGGTTTTGAAATCTCTGCCTTTGCAGACAAGGCCAAGTAGTCATTTGGATCTCTTCTCCAATCTGCATATTTCAGCTGAATACTGCAGAGAATCAATCTTCTACTTTTATAAGACAGTTAACTTCATAAAATTGCACACTCTCCCTCAGCTTACTGATGATATTAAAACATTGTTGTCTGTCTAAAAGAAATTCTTTCAGTACTACATAAATAGCACACTTATTACCCAGTTAAGTGCTTAATTTCACCCTTTTGCACTGCACTAGTCACCTTTTAATGGCAAACTGTTGTATAAGACCTGAATAGATACATCAATATACATAAATATTAATATGTCATGGCATGTAATTCCACACTGGGGATTGCAAAAGAAATGTTGGTTGTATTGTTTCTTTAAACAACAGAAGTTAATCTTCTAATAAAAATAGCATTAAAGGGAGTTGCTAACATTTCCCTTGCTGGATATTATTAAGCGATAATCGTCCATCATTTCAACTCCCTTTAAGTACTTGCATAAATATTTTCACAAATCTTGTCCTCTCAAAGCTGGAACTGGATGTTTAGTCCCATTCCATGCAGGCATAATTCAAAAACCTGGAAATTCGCTTCCTCATTTCTTTACACGACATTAAATGATGAGATCTCCATGTCTGAGATCATGAAATGAGAATTTTCTTTGCAGGAGGACTCCCAGCCCCTATTTATTTTGGTGCCTTGATAGACAAGACCTGTTTGAAATGGGGGACAAAAAGCTGTGGGGGATCTGGATCCTGCCGAGTGTACGACACAAAAGAATTCAGGTAATCCTCATTAGAGTTTGGGAATAGGGAGAGGAAGGACCAAGGTGGACTTTCCTTGTGTCCACTGTCTATAGACTGGTTGGGGTCTAACAGCACCACAGCTCCTTACTTTGACTAGACCTTCACAGGTAAATAAGTCAAATAATTTTTATTCAATCTGACATCTAAAATTGCAGGGCACTGTCTTAAGTCACGAGAGTTAGTTCTTTTGTTGTAACCTGCAGTGGATAATTGAATAAGTGCACTGAGTATCTGTGTGACACTTTGGCTTTGTGGGATGCTGAGAAGCTGTGGAGTACGTGTAGCTCTGCAGATTCTCTCTCTCACCCCTCATAATTGCTTCCTATTGTATAAGATATCTCACAAAATCCGCTTGGACTTTGTAGGACACAAATGTCTGAAGATCTGTGGCCAGGAGCAGTGAGTGTGCCAGTGAGGAGCTGGGGAAGGACAGGGACAATAAGCAAAAAGCTCCAGCTGGTGCAGCTCCTCTTTTGTCAGCCCTAAAATAGTCTGCTAAATGGCAGCACACTCCAGACATTTCTGCTGTAAGTCTAAGACCTGATCAGAGCCTGTCTGGGGCTAAATATCATGAGGTCATTTGGTTTCTGCCTTTCATTTCTTATTTTAAAATGTGAAGCAATACCTGTCTGAGAATGGATGGTTTTGTCAAACTGCTCTTTATATCTCACTTGGTTCCATACAGAATTGGAAAGTTTTATTAATATAAATGTATTTTGTCCCCCTTTTTCCCCTAGGAATGTCTATCTTGGCCTCATTGCAGGACTACGGGCAGGATGTTGTCTCTTGTACATTGTGCTCTCTGCTTTAATTATAAAACGCTTCAAACCAGATGGAAAAGAGATGACAGATATTAAAAATGCAGAAAGATCAACCAGCAAAGAACTAGATACTGCCAACAAAAGAGACTTTCTTCCTGGTTCAAGAACCTCAGAGGAGAGTGAGGAAACTTATATGTAAAAAAGAAACCAGGTCTTTTGTAACTTTGCCTATGCTTCAGTTTTTCTGAGCACAAAAGGAGTCTAATTACTGACTTCAACAACTAGTTTACATTTTGGGAGTTCAAAAAGTATCTTTGAACATTGGCTTTTTATTTGCTTTACCCTATCTTCCTCCTTTTCTCAACTGAAACAACAATAAGGGGAAAAGGTGTTCAAAATTTGGGGGAATTGTCCCATCCTCTTGCTCTCAGCCCCTTTCTAGACCAACAGTAGGACAAGCCAAAATTTTGCAAGTGTCATAAATTTGATTATGATTGAAAAATCAAGAAGAAATCCACAATATGCTGCTTTGACATTTTTCACTGAGTTTATTTCAAGCCCTCTTGCTCTGTGTTTAGTCCTACAGCTCCATGTGGCCAATCAAGCTTCATTTGGGCTTCTCTGATGACCTTTGCCGTGGGGTTCTTGACCTGGGCTCATTGTTCCAGACTTGGTTCCCTGTGCCATGGCCAGGTGGCACCCCCAGGGCTGTCAGTGAGCACCCTTGGAACTCAAACTGCTCTACAACTCTGGGGTTTGGCTTGAAAGTGTTGAACAGTCAGTGGAAAGCAAATTAAGAAAGTGGTGTATGAATTTTTGCAGCACATCTCAGCAGTGGGTTTGAGAAATATTACTCTGAACTGATGCAATAAAGTGATAGGTGTTTAAGCTTCTTTGATTTTTTTTTTTTTTTGTGTGTTTGTGTGGAGGAAAGAGAGGGCATTTTTACTCTAAAGACCACTATATTTGTACCACAGATACATATAAATTTCTTTCCTTGTTTAAGTAAACAAAGTTTTTCCTTCAGTAAACCTTGAAATACACTACTGAATACTTGAAAATTCACAGCTTTCCACAAGCAACCTCATCCAGAGAAAAGCTTTATTAAAGGGAGCTTGCAACAGTTATAAAAGGGAAAGAAATCTCTAAAAATATTATTAGTGTGATTTTTTCTGTTGACAGCTCTCAGGATGTACCTTTGCAATAGGACAATACTTACTTAGTAAGATCACTGTAGATTTTGTCTCCATCACCACAAGCATTTTGCTTTATTTTCTGGAGGGTATCTCTTCTCTCTGCAGTGCTGTGCAGAAACCTAAAACTAGGAAACAAAATTTCTTTCCTAATTTTAAATTTCCTTAGGATATGGAATAGTGATAATAGACATAAAGGAAATCTACCACACTTTATCTGAGAAAGTAGCAGAGGGCTAAAGAGAGGGATTCTCTGTATTAAATGATTTTCTGACCTTTCTTCTAGCATCTGCCCCGTGTAAGTGCTAGAACAGGGATGGGAACTGGTGTGATGCTCACTGAAAGGAAATTTCTCACATCCTGGCCTTTGGGGATGGAGTTATTTGCATTTTATTGCTTAAAGACAATGAACAGCACATTTAGACATTGTTTTTTACATTCACAGCTCTGATTATAAACTTCCAGCACACATGGGCAAAGCGTGTCTATTATAAGAAATTAAATGAAGAGCACTTTAGTAGAAGATATCAATAGTGCACCTAGGTCTGGAAATTGTTGAAGAAAAATCCAAGTTCCAGAAACCTCAGGAACTCTATACAGAGCAAATCATGGTGTGTCATTCTTCCTCTGTAAGCAGTATTTTAACATTGAATAAATGCCTCAGCAGTTCCAGAAACACTCCTGATCTGCGCCAGACACAGAGTCAGTCAGGTGACTCATACTAACATCATTTCCCTCTTACTTCTGTTGTTTGGGTATTTATTTCTGTACACTGTTGGGTTTTTAAAAAATATTATAGAGGTTTTTTGACGAGAGCGTCTTGATTTTCCCAGTGGGTAATATTTTATCAAAGGTGTGTTGATAATTGATGTCAGACTGGAAATGAGATTCTGGTCAGATCTGATGATTCATGCCCAGATATTTACCCCAGATGAAACTTAGTAAAAGTGCAGTTTTTCAAACAAATAAGAATTAACATCATTCTTCATAACACTCCTAAATCAATAATAGCACAAGCCCTGCCACAGGTATCATGAAATGAGCCTCTCACTCATTATTCTGATAACTCCAAGGCTGTCTCACTTCCCTGTGTTTTCAACACGTTTTTTCAGTGCAAATCCAGCACTCTCCTGTGAACAGAAGGTAGAAGTTTCTTCAAGGGAACAGCTTGTAATTCAACAGCTAATTAGTACAGAATATGAAGGGGAAAAAAAAAAAAGGTGGTCAACCAAGTGGCATTTTCCAAGAGCTCTTCATCTCCTTACTTCTCACAACAGAGAAGTAAGGACATCATCCCCTCTAATTCCTCCTGCTCCAAAGGCAAGGCTTCATCAGCCTGAGAGGCAGAGAGGGCCCTGGGACTCTGGTTTGATTGCAAAATCACATTTCTGACTCCAGGATCAAAACTGGGACCTTTGTCCTGTGTGAGAGCTGTGATGTCTCTCAGCTCTATCACTGGGAAAATTATCCAGGAGAGAAGAAAAACCTGTTGTCTTCCAAGTTCATAAGAGAAATTGTTAACCAAGAAAGCCATTTTGGAGGCAAATTTGCAACTCTACCAAGCCAGGCATGCTTTCAAGTACAGGCTATAAATGATGTAGTTTAGGGATCATTACAGAGAGCTTGATGGGCCATAAATCATGGTAAGTCCACTAAAATCAATGGAAAAATAGAAAAGGCAGTGAGTTTTCATCAGACTGTGGGAGATTTAAGGGCATGAGCCTTGTGTTTACCCAACTCTTCTTTGAGGATATCAAAAACCTCTTTAGTGGCATTTTCAAAGTCCTTCTGTCAGAATAACCACACAAGACAGAAGACAGCTCAGTTATCTGGCATTTCTTTGCTTTTAGATATACAACCAAGCAGACATAATGACCTATGACTACCTGTTTTTTATGATGTTTTCTAGTTGTTTATCAAAGAAATAGGAAAAACTCAGCATCCCCAAACCCACAGTTTTCTCTACGCATTAGGATCATGTACCCTACAAAAACCAAGCCCTCGTATGGCTTTTGTGTCCCCATTATCAACAACTCCTGTCCATCCTGGCACAAAAAGAAGTTGGGAATAAAGTACTAGTTGCTGCATAATAAACAGAAAATACCTCAGGCTGTCAACTTAAATTTAAAGTGTTCAAAATATTTTTATAACATAGGAAAGAGGTAACATTAGATTTAGTCTACCAGTTTTCACTGTGCAGTATATTGTCATTTTGCCTTCCTCAAGTTTGAAATATGGTCAAAGTTTTTTACAGCTGAAACTGTTAATATAGACCTGAATCACATTTTTGGGTTTTTTTTTTTCCTCCAGTGCTACTTTCTATTTAATTCATGTATTTATTCTGAACTACATAAGCATAACTAAATCATAGCTCAAGTTGGAGATTGAAAAATGGAGTCCCATTTTCCAATGGGACTAAGTGCTGTCTTTAGTTAGGTGTTCTAAACATGCTGTAATATGATTACTACTTTTTAGTGAAAAAATAAGTAAGTCTTGAGTGATTGAGAATATCAGAAAGCAACAGGTCATCAGATTTCTGTACATCAGTTACTTGAAAAATGAGGGACAATAAAGTAATTGTTACAAGAGAAATACAGGTTGGGACAAAATATTCTGATGGAATCCTTGAGATTTGGTCAGGAAAAAAAATCCATTTTGCAGGAAAACCCCCCTGGGAAGTATTACTAAAATTCTTCTAACAGATCTGCATCTTAAACCAGAGACATTCTGAGTCAGTGACTGTCAAATCTAAATAACTCATCTTCTCAGCTATGTTGCACTATAAGACATTAATATAAAATGCAATATTTTCTTCTTTAAAGACACCAGGTGGGAAATCATCAAAAGAGTTTCATGTTTCTCAGTAGGAGATATTGCAGCATAAATTTTTGAGTGCTCTTCTTATCTGCAAAAACCATAAATGACTTAATCTCCTTTGAATGCATATTTATTTTAATAACATCTTATCAATGGAACACTACTGTTAGATATTATTAACTCTAAAATTAGTATTGCACTAGGTGACATCATCACAGATTTTGTGCTGAGCCCTGGCTTAACTGACGAATCAATGAAACCTGAAATATGAGTAACAGGTGATAGCAGTAATAATAATAATAACAATAATAATAATATCATCTGAAATATCTCAGAGGTCCTGCCAGGTTTTCTATATTGATTGCTTCAATTTTTTTTAAGGTGCAGGTGCATGGATCAGAAAACCATCTCCTAAACATAGCAGATAGATAGATTTCTATATAGAATTTTATTCTTCACAGCCAGTAGAAAGTATGAATCACACGAGATTATAATGGCCAAATATAATATTATATCAGTTGGAGAATGGCTCGTCAGGATACCTGGCTTGCAGAGTGGAACACATCAGGACATGAATAAAATTGCAAATGAAGAGGAGAATTTGCTTTAGGAGACTGTGAAAAAGTTTCCTGTCAATGCTTATAAGTATGGATCTGCATCTTAAAAAGATGATGATGAGTTTAGAGGAAGAATTTCATTTTTGGGTGTCCTATTTTAGGTAATTTGGATAATTACCATTACCCATTTTAAACTCAATTTTGAGTTGAAAATCATTACTACTCAGAAGTCTGAAAAAATCTAGCACGAGGCTCACTGAATAAAGCATCCTTTTATATACATAAAAAAAAAAAATTAAAAAATCAGGACACCTCAAAAGCATTTTAACTTTTATTTTTCAGGGTTTTTAAAAGTGTAATTGCAGAGCAAGCATACAAACAGGTTCAACCCTTCTGAAGATAATGAGTGTTTGCCAATCCCCAACTGTTCTAATCTTGTATTTGCTTTAGCCTGCAAATACCTGACCTTATTTTGATCGGAAAAATTGCTAGATCATAAAGTTCTAAATCAATATACAAAACAAGAGGAAATTTACATTGCAGTCAAAGGTGTGATCACAGCTGAGTGAGCTGACACTACTCAATCTATCTAGCACCTGTTCAAGTGCTGATAAAGGCACCTGCTACAGATTCTGGGAAGGTGATTTGATAGAAAGCCAAAACCCTGTGCTGGAAACTGAAAGACAAAGGCATGTTCATAACTACTCTCATTTGAAGCTAAATGAATCAAAGCTAAGCTTCCAGCAGCAGAACTGTTGTCTTCAGGTAAAAGCTACTCTTTGGTCAAGAAATTAAAGGGTGGGAACTTCAGATAAAAAGAATGTTTCCAAAATATTTATAAGCTAAATATGTAATATAATTTTTCATGTGAAGCTCCCCCAGAATGAGGGAACATCTGAGTAACTGTTAATAAATAATATAGCATTCTGATTTTTGAAGCTATATCTCTTTAGTGTAGGAAATACATCCTAAAGCGCTTCCTTTCTTGTATTTACTTATGTTTACTGTCATCTAACTCATACAAATGGAAATTTCAAAGCCCTTACATGGTCCTGTTTTATTACTGAATGTGAGTTAAACTTTTTGGAACCTGCATCCATTGGGATGCCATTATAAATTAAACCTGAAAGACAAATTTTGACTTAGGAGTTTGACTTATAAATGTGGTTTATAAATGCTTTGGAAAATGTTGTGTTACCTAGCTTGCATTTCTTGACTGAAGAAATAAGACATAAGTAACAGCATAAGGAAGTGAATGCAAACATCCCAAATGCCAAGATAATCTGTTCAACTTCAGTGTATCAAAAAATGTCTACCTTGAGGGTGATAGATCCTCCAAGCAAAGTTTTGGAAGACAGAGAACACTTCTTCTCATGTCAGATCATTCAAATGTTTATCTGTAATATATAATTGTTATTTCCAGCTCAGTTTTCCTCTCTTCTCTGACTCCATAGTGTTGATGGAGACTGACATAAGAGTTGAAGATACAAATGGAAAGTTTGGTGGAAATGCCATGATTTCCACTTTTTTTCTGTAGATCCCGGAAGACATCTTCTGGGAGAAAAACTGAGGAGCAGAAAGGAACAAAAATAGTTCATGCTGATCACTGAGCTGTCACTGCAGAGGGTAAGTTGCAGCAACTTAGAAAGAAGTGATTACATGTAGGGCAGTAATTCCTTAACAGGGTTTTCTCTTTCAAGTTGCACAGTGCAGGAACTCACTCCAGTATCAACACAAACAATCCTAGCCCTGCATGCAGTTCCTACCCAGAGCTCCCCTTTTTTTGTATCAGCTGGGCTGGATTGTTTGCAGATTTTCATTGTTAATACCAAATGTTGGACCAATTTACTCCTGTAATCAATTCTGTTCCTTGTATTTCCTTTTTCTTTGCTCTCTTAATTCCGCCTTCAAAATAACACCTAAGAGCTGATGTCTTGCAGAGACTGCCCCTGTGTGCTCTCTGCACTGTGTTTTGATAACTGTTTTCACCATTTCATCTGTTTTCAGAGGTAGAATAATTTAGGTAATACATCGATTTGACACATTTTTATTTTAATTGTGGCCCATCCGTGCTTCCTTAAGTACATACTGCCATGTCAGTTTTCTTCTGCAGTTGTACATTTTTTGAAATGTTCAGTCCTCCCGAACCTTTTAAGGATCAACAGGAGCATGTTTGTTCAGTAAATTGCCTGCTGTTTCTTCTCATGCCAATATTGACATTTTTTGCAAGTTCAAATTGACTGTAAAGTGCATCCCTTCTCCATTAGTGTCATCGATATAGAGATAATGACAACTGACCCAAAGACAGTTCCAGACCTACTAATGCTTGGATGACCTTAAGAAGTAGCTGCTGAATTTCCTATATCCCTGGAGGATTTGTCAAACAGGGCTGGAATAAGGGCATTTGTGAGACCTGGGGGGCAAAAGCATTTCTTACTCTCCATAATGCTTCTTTTTAACCAACGCAATGCATTCCTGAAGTCAAGGAAAACAACAAACAACTTTAAATCCTGTGTATTAAAATGAGGATTAAAAAAAGACTGGTGGGCTGAAATTAATGATGATTCAGAAATGAGTCAGCTATTGAATTCTCCTTCAAAATCTGTTTTCAAGAAGGGGAAAAAGAAGAATAGTATGAATAACTGGAAACTAAGGAGCTTTTGCAAGTAAATACTTGCAGCTACTTGGAGTAAGTAAGGAATTCCAGAAAACATGCTCAAGAAGGGGCACCAAGAAAACAATTTAATGCCATTACTGCAGGTGTCTTTTAAAAATAATTGATAACTGCTAGGATTTCACGTGAATGCAGCAAACAATTTGACATTTTGAAAGAACCTGACTGCATATAAGACACTTATCCTTGGAATGAGTTGAACACAACATCCATCCCTGATCAGGTGGTGACCCCAATCCCACAGAGCACTCAGGGTGGGCTTGCACAGGACTATAGACTGTCTCTTATGTTTTCATATTTCACACTGATGCATTAAATGTATGTTATCTTTTAAATGTCAAGAGCTTTATTAGAAAGAAAAATGCATATCTTTGATTGAAACTAAAGTCAGCTCTGGTGCACTGAATATAATGCTTTGACAGATTGGCATTTTGCAAAAAAAATTTCCATTTGATAAATTCTGAAATTTGGGGAAAAAAAAGCGATAACATTTAACACTGCTTTAGGTGACAACTTCCAGTTTGGACAAAGTCAAATTATTCATACCTGGTGGATTTGCATCAGTAGAGGCCTTGTCACCAAAACAAAACTGACAGGGTTTGTCTTTGTGTCACATGCCTGTGATATATTTTATTGCGTGTAGATTCTACTCTTCTACTCCAGAATAAACTTAGGACAACATCCATGTGGTGGTATGCACCACATTAAAAAAAAGAAAAAAAAGAAAAAAAAAAAAGAGCCTTTCTCATGTTTTGCATTGGTTCAGACATAAAGCTCATGGCACTGCACACAGACTCGGAAAACTTTTTTTTCTTTTTTTTCTTTTTTTTTTTCTTTTTTTCTTCTTTCCTTTGCCTTTAAAAATGTGTTGCATCTTTGTCTTGAAGTGGAGATACTCAGAAAAAGGGAAACACCTCGAGCAAAGCATGCTTAGCTAAAAAGTATTTCTATATTGATTTTGGACATCAGGTGCTTCTTAAAAAGTAGGAAAGATTCCGCAGAGTTATTTTCTTGAGCACTAATAGAAAAGACAAAAATAATTCCCTTGGCTGCTTTAGGCACAGAAAGCAGCAAGATAGGAAAAAACCTTTCTTCTTTTTCTATGTTTTTCTCTTGCCCATTGTGCAAGCACTGAACAATTGTAAATTTATTTTGCATTTTACAGCATGCCACCTCTGGTGTGTTTCTTCTAGGGGTGATGATACCACCGTGTCTCTGGGCAATCTGTTCCAAGCAGTTCTGTCAAGAAAATATTCCTGATGTCCAGGCTGAACCTCCCCTGGCACAGCTTGAGGCCATTTCCCCTTGTCCTCTTGCTGGTTACCTGGGAGAAGAGCCTGATCCCCCTGGGTACACCCTCCTGTCAGGGAGGTGTAGAGAACCACAAGGCTCCCTCAAGACTCATTTTCTCCAGGCTGAAGAAGAATAAAGAACTCATCTAGTTTTGATGGATGGAGAATCTCTACCTTCAGTAAATATCACTTCATTGGGAAAAAAAAAAATCCCATTCTTCTCCCTTCAGCTGCTGCAATCATGGCTAAGTGACTGTCATGACAGACAACACATTTCAGAACAGTTCAGCGTTTGGCTCAACCTATATGTGTGTGTATATATATATATATATATAAATCTTGAGCCTTGAGCATATATTTTAAAGCATCAACCGTCCTGTTATGAAATGGTACTCAAGTGCTCATCTTTTTATTTAAAGTAATAACAAGTTGTCAAGCTCCAAGTGATGCCAATACAGCGAAAGCAAACAAAAAAACAATACACAAAGGCAGCTTTGAGATTATGAGCTAAAATATACGACCCGAGGGAATTTTAAGCTGTGTGGAAACAAGGATGGCTGTTATTCCTGCCCGAAATAACCAAAATTGAGTGCGAAAAACACATCGATATTTGGGATGCTCATTGGAGTAATGCCGGCATTTGAGCGTCCTCTGCTGGATCTTGCGTGGCATCGCAACACAGCCACGAGTATTCTTTGTGTTTCAGAATCTCTTAAATTAAAAAAAAAAAAAAAAAATTAAAAAGTATCTTCAAAGAAAATTCCACGTCTCGAAGGCTTTAAAAAAAACCCAAAAAAACCCTAAGCCATTGTCTTTATGAAAGCATGTGTGTAGTTTTAAGCAGGCATAAATTTTTTCTGTGACAGGACAAAATGCTTCCTGGAAAAATACTGCTTTTGCCTATTTTGAGATGAAAAACCAGGTGCAATGATGCGACTTGGTGAGGTGTTTGGCCTAAATGCTTTTACTGTGAATTTTGGTGGAATTTGATTGAATCAGAAAGCTCATCCTAGCCTTGAGCTTGTCTCTTCTGTGTCAGTCACCTGCATGGATCTGCATACAGGATCACTGTATGCACTTTCTGTGGGCCTTTGGCATGTGGATGCTCTGGCAGCATCTTCGATCTCACTAAAAACAAACAAACAAACAAACAAACAAAAAAAACAACACAAAAAAACCAAGCAGACTAGCTCTGTCAGAACTGTCAAGGAGGTTTTTCTTTATTGAGAATTTGGTTCCATTTGTGTAACTTGTTCTGTTACTGGTAATTAGGTACACATAAGGCACTCCCATACTTGTTTGTTAGTGTTTATTGTTGTTGTTTGCAGTTTTGCTATTAGTTATGCTCTCTGTACAGTGTTATTATTTATTATTTAATTACTCACAGCATTTTGAATGGTGTTTCTAAAAGAAGCTGATCTGATTCACATGCCACTGGTCTAAATTGCTTTCTAAATAGAGGATTCATTCTCTGCATCAGAAGAACCTGGCAAACGTTCTTTGATCTTGCAGTTGTCTTCTTTATTTGCAGCAGCATCTTCTTGCCCATTCTCCAGAGGCCTGGAGTCCTTATTTTGAAAGTGTTTCTTCAACAATATATAAAAAATTATTCCAACCAAGTAGGAAGGACCTCTTAAAATTGCTCCTAAACCCAGGAAGACATACCTGTGGGATAAAGCATAGAAGATTGGGCCAGGTGTTGAATTTTACAGAAACACAGAAGGAAATCACTTTAATGGCTTTTAAGGCTCTTGTATATATATATATATATATAGGAAAAAAAAAAAAACCCAAACAACCTTAGGGGAAGATGTTAAAATTCAGTTTGTGAATGATACAAAAACCTGGACATTTTTACCTTCAAAAACTTCCCCCAAAGAACTGATAATATTTTTTTTGCTTATGAAGATAATTGCAAAGTGAAATTTCCATAATTTCCTTTTTTAAAATTTTATTTTATTTTATTTTATTTTTGGATCACTTTAAGGCTTTAGACTCTTAAGAGCTAGAAATATATTGAGGTCACCAGAGTGGTGTATTGTACGCAGAAACAAAAAACACATCAGAGATGACCAAGGCTTTAGTGAAACTGAGAAAAATCTATGGAGTGTTGCCCCAGGAGACTGATAGTGTTTGGGTTTCACCAACATCCACAGTACAATGTTCTTTCATGGACTTTTCTCTCAGAAGTGGGCAATGCACAGAGTTAATGTTCTTGCCAGTGTGAAAAAACTACTTGCAAATTAGGTAAATTTGGGTAACTTTCCTCTTTATGGTAAATCCTAAAGTCTGAGGTATTTAAATTGGCTCTAAATATATTAAAAATACACAACTCATTCCAGAAATCTCTGTCATGGATATTAAATTTCCTTTGTACAGCATAAAAACTGACTAAAAATTGAGAGCTTAACATCTGATCTTGAGATTTTTCAATTTCAGGAATTACAGACCAACTTAAAGCCGAGCTCAGAGTTAGTATCTGATTTTGGATCACACCGTACAGCGTAAGAGAACCAAGCATGTCTTTCCACAGAGAGGGTTTTTGTGCCCTAATTTGCTCTACCTGTTTGCATTGGAGTCATAGAGCCTGCAAGCCCCTCGCTTCCCACAGCCGCTGCTCCCCCATTTCAAGCAGGTCCTGTCGATGGCTGCGCCAAAATAAACCGGCGCTGGGACCCCACCTGCAAGGAGAAAAGAAAAAAAAAAAATGGGACAAGATTTCACAGGTAAAGGATATCTTCTTGGAAATCAGCTTTGTATTTCCTTAGCGGTGACTACACTGGGCGGGTCGGACTCTGGGGTGATTTCGCTTACCCAGCATCCTCATAGTGAGCGTGAACAGACCAACTGCGAGAGCTTTGAGCTCTGGCTGAACACATCTGAAAAAAAAGAGGGATAAGTAAGAAGAGTTGGCCTTGGACATACCTATTGAACTGCTATTAAATACCCAGAATTTATCACTCTTGTTGACAGAAAGCCAACATTCGGAAGAAGAGTGCTTCCTTCACCTGCTGAAGTGTGTTCAGTGGTCTGAAAAACATGAATTAATCTACTATTTCTATCTACTATTTCCATCAAATAGCTCCTGGCAAGTCCATTCCCTATGCATAATTAAGGAATTGAAGTTTTAAAGTAATAATCGGAGTTTATCCTGACCTTATGGAAATGGGCACTCCAACTGCCTTCACTCTTGGGCATATATTTCCCTCACCTGATGGAATATTAAATGGGAAATATCTTATTGCCCTAAGACAAAAAAGTTGCAGGTAGCACGGTTAGTGCAGCATCTTTTTGTGCTTGAAAAGAATTCCTCTGTACAAGGACACATCTAGGACAGCACAAAGCCCTGTGGCAATATGCTCATCTGTTTCATGGGGAACTGCACTCCATGCACCAGAAATGGGCACTGATCTTGAATTCATTGTATCTCCAGCCTCTGCCATCTCCTTGCACATCCAGAAGCATGGAACTTCCAAAATCCAAGCAGAAAAAAGGACATGTTCTGGAAAACCTGATTACAGAACCATAGAATCACAAAATGGTTAGGTAGGGATGTTAAGGATTATCTTGTTCCAAAACCATGCCATGGGCAGGGACACCTTTCACTATCCCAGGCTGGTCAGAGCCCCATCCAACCTGGCTTTGGACACTTCCAGGGATGTGGCAGCCACAGCTTCTCTGGGCAACCTGTGCCAGGGCCTCACCACCCTCACAGGGAGAAATTTCTTCTAACCTAAACTTTCTCCCTTTCAGTTTGAACCCATTACTCCTTGTCTTACCACTACAGCTCCTAATGAGCAGGAAAGTCCTTTTTCTCCTAAGGTAAAGAAACAAACATGTCTCTGAAAACATCCCTAGAAAGCCTTTGGAAAACAGCCAGCTGTACTCACCTAAACATAATCATGTATGAAGGAGTGGCTCCCAGGGCGTAGAAAAAGCCACCTATGACTTGTATTACTGTGTAATAAATGAAGTTCATTGAACAATCATCACTTTTTGGACATTGCCCCAGGGTGGCAGAATTGTTTCCTGTCCATGAACTGTTGATTTCAAGACATCTGCAGTTATGGAAGACCTGGAAGACACAAAGCAGGTTTGGTAGGACACTGCTCATGAAATGGGGATTCTGTTGGAGAGAAAAACAGAGTAAAGAGATGGCTCCAGACCATTTATGTTCTGTGATCACCTGCCATCAGGAAACATGCAAATGGCACAGCCCAAAAAAGGTTTACATCCATGGACTGCAGCTTTGTCTCTGGGGCTCTGGGAATTATCTCCAGCACTCCATGACAAGCAAAAATCCGTCACCCAGAAAGACAAGCAGTTTCCTGACATCCCAAAGTCTCACATGGAGCAGACAAGCTGCTTTTCTTTAACTCATTTTTCATACTTAAACATTAATGATCAGTAGCGGAGAAAATACTACACTATCTTAGTGTACTTCAACTGTTGGAGAAAGCCTCAGGGCAGCCAAAATGACATTTATGAAAGGCAAAGCCTATGGACAACCCTTAGGCAATATGAAACCAATTTGATTTGCTTGTTTCCCCCTTTTATGCTCAACCTACAGAAGTCAAAAGCTAATATCTGGAATAGAGAGCTAGGGCTTTTTGCCTAATGGGCAATAACTCCAAGAAATCTCTCTTTTCTGTGCTGTTTGTAGCCAGAAATCAAAAATATCTTACTGAGTAGTCCCTAGTAACTTTGGTTTTCCTGAAATGCACGATCCTACTAAATTTTCCGTGTTACATGGAAAATAAGCTGGTAGGAAACCTCAAAGGACACGAAAGCAGGGCCTTACTGTGTTCTTTCCATGTCCCACGGAAGTCTCACACCCAGCCAGACACGCAGACACATAGGTGATCCCATTGGCTCCACACACAGGATCCCACACATCAGAGGCACATTTGCAGGGAGAGTTGCATGCCGAAAATAAGGAATTGTTGTGGTATGGAATGGGGTTGCTTGGAAGTTAAGTACAGACAAGTGTAAGAGATTTTTAATTCAGTGCTGAAGTCAGTGAAGTCCCTTCTGTGTGAGAGTGTTGCTGTTCTGAAACCCACCTCATATGTCCAGGACATGTTTTCATAGCTGAGTTTCTACATCTCTATTGGTCTGTCTGAGATTCCATCCTACTTGCACTGATATTAAAGCCATTACAAGATTATAGAGAATTTTAAAACAAGTGAAAACATTGCTACTGATTTTACAGGGGTAGACAGAAAAGAGAAAGGAGGGAGAGGTCATTTGGACTCCCCCTAACTGAATTTAAAGCTAGCAAGAGTTATGTCAGTCTTATCAAGTATTTCTTTATTGATTGGTAAAAATGCACCAGTGACAGAAACCAGATCTCCTGGTCTCTGTAGTTGAAAAATACTCTCTCAAAGCCTAGCCTAACTTTTCATCAAGGACATGAATCTTTTGCTTTCAGACATCCTTTGTGTATTGAGCAAAAAGACATGTCTTCATTCATTTTCTCCTTTCCAGGTAAACGAAACTTACGTGCTTGCCATTTTTTGATCCCAGTGCTTCCTTTACCATATTCCCTGGTCCACTGTTTACATTCCTAGTGAAAACATTGCACAGCAATACTCCCACCCCCCCACCAAAACAACCTACATTGCTAATGATGCAATTCTCAATTAATCTTTAACCAGCATTGGGCTCTGTCAGGCTGACAATCTGCTGACCAACAAAAACTACCCCAATGACATGGCAGTGTTCACTTTTGTGTGTTTCCTTTTTAGCCTTGATGCCACAGTACATTTTTTGAGAAGTATGGAGAAAAACACAATCTTTTCTTTTTTATACTCACCCTTCATAGGACACTGTCATTCCTGCCACCACATGGTTATCACAGCCAACAAAGAAGTGTAACAAACTGACGGCATAGGACAAAAATGACAAGATAAATGAAAACTTTGCTGCTCCAATGATGCCCATTTTATACTTTTTCATTATAAGCCCTCCTAGGAAAATTCCAAGACCTACAGGAGGTAAGGATGTGACTCCTGGAAGAGATTATAGAAGGGGAATGTTAGAATTAAAGAATCGTTATAGTCTTAAGAGCCAAAGTCTGTCTTTAGTTTTTTGTTTCTGGCAGCTTCATGGTCTGTTACAACTTTGGGAAGGTTTGTGTTTAGTCCAACCCCTGGGTTGCACATGCTGTGTGTGAGGTGTCTAACCCTCCAAACCCCCTTCCATTGCAAGGAACTTGTCAGATGCTTCAACAACTAAAACTTCCCCTCCACACTCATTGCACATTTGGGGTGCCCTTGCTATTAATATAATGTAAATACAATGTAATGTAATATAACTTAAAAATTTCTTATGGTGTCATAAGCACAAATCTCCTTTTTTTTATAATTCAGGTTCAGGTCAGACTACCATTTACTTCAGCTTGTTCTGCATGGAATTCAGCCCCAAAAAGAGCACACCAGAACTTATTCCCATGCATTGCTTCCAGCACAGGCACCTTACATGGTGGAACTCACCTATTAGAAAGTTGGATTTGGATGCAGATTGTCCATACTGCTGTTCCATGTACTTTGGTTTGTATGTCAAGAAACCAATAAAGCCACTGAACTGTAACAGTGAGCAACACAAAAATGTAAAGTACATTCGATTACCCAATACTTTTTTCAGGGAGTTACAGAAATCTGAAAGAAAGGGACATAGGAGTTGGCATTGAAAGATGCACGGCATAATTACTGGTGAGTAACCTGCAAAACTTAGGGCAAGGTCCTGCTCTCAGCTGTCCAAGTGCAAGTTGTACTGATCTCCATTTGCATGAGGGTATCTGAAAGCAAAATCAGGTTCTTGAAAAACACCAGAGGTTGAGATACAGGAAGAGAATCCTAAAAGAAGACAGGAGTATGGGTTAAGGCCTTGCTACTCTATTGAGATATGCACATGGAGACTAAGGGGCTCTACACAGCACAGACTTTGTTCAGCTTGCATGAATATTATCACAGGCTCAAGGCTAAGTGAGAGCTGCCTTGGTGGAGGTGTCCAGTGTCCTTCACTGGGATCTGAACAAAAAATTCAACAAATGAAGCAAAGCCACATCTTTCCATCACCTTTCCACCACTTTTTTTGGCCTAAGGACTGCACAACCAGAGCTATTCAAGCCTGATGTATTCTCATCAGGCACCAATGTACTTCAGAGTCTCCATGAACTCTCTCAAAAGAATAATTTGTCTTCCCATATTGCAAAAGGAGGCTTTGAATATTTTCTTTAGGTTCAGATACAGGAACACTTTTCCACTATTCAAATTTCTTCCAGCACAAAATTTTAGAGGTAGGTGCCATTTAGGTGATGATTTATTTGAGGTGATGCATGCAGAACTTCAGAGTCCTGAACAGGCTCTTTCACTTCTAATAATTTTTAGTAGACCTTTCCTTTCCTGGGGATAGCTGTCTGGTTTAGATAGAAGTGCAGGGGAGGCAAAATATTTTGCAGAACTATTACATTTCCTATGTGTGTGGTGCCTACCGCTTTTCACATATATACAACTTGAGAAACACTTGCCTTTCAGCATTACTGACCACTTCCTTGGCTTAGTTTTTTCAGGAGAAAGTTTATTCCTCATGGCTCCCGTGTTCTCCAAGAGACCATGTGAAGTTTTGTCCTTATTGGCTTCCTCTGGCTTTTTCAGACTCTTTGGCAGGAAGCAAAATGGAATAGCAGATAGGAAATTGGTTGCTCCACTAATTAAAAAGCCAAGCCACCAGGCACCCACCCAGCGGGAATCCTGTGGGGTGATAGTGATGCTCCCTAGAAGTGAGGGAAACAGGCACAAGTTACCCCAGTGAAGAAGCTGAACCTTCCCAAACTTTTTCTGCTAAGAGAGCTACATTTGATAGTGTTTGACCTCCAACAATAACATCTAATGAAGGACCATCCATGCAGTGAAGGGATCAGGAATCATAACCTGAATGGATATGATTATAATATCATATATATATATAAAATATACATTAATGTATATAAATATTATATATATTAATATATTAATATATGTTAATATATTATATATAATTATATAATCTATAATCCATGATTATAGAATCATGGATTGGTTTGGATTGGAAGGTGTCCCACAGGCAGGGATGATTTCCAGTTCCAGGTCTGAGACCCATCCAGCCTGGCCTTGAACACTTCCAGGGATGGAGCATCCACAGCTTCTCTGGACAGCTGGTTCTTGTGCCCTACCATCCTTACAGAGAAGAATTTCTTCCTGACATCTAATCTAAACCTCACTCTTTTGGTTTGAAGCTATTCCTGTTTGTCCAGCATTAATTTATCTGCCATTTTACAGCTTTCACTGACTGATGTTTTGTGACAAACATAGAAACACCAAGATCCTTACCCAACACATGGGAAACCAAAAGGGGCAGCAGACAGGCCTCAATCATGGTGCTCTTTTTGGCTCCTGAGACCATCCTCTGTTTTTCTGAATTGTGTAGGTTGCTATTAAGCAATTGGAAATTCTCTGTAGTGTCATTGAAATGACTAATGGCTTTAAATGTATTGCAAGGAAGATGAGAGTAGCTGGTTGTATTTTTCATGATTTTTAATTCTGTCATGTTTGTTGGGGGACTAAAATTATAAGACTTTTCACTGCATGACTGGAATTGGCACATTGTCTTTACTCTTAAACAAAAACAAACACTGGCTTAACAAAGGACAAAACCAAAATAGTTCACCTATCTAACCAGAGGATTCTGAAAATCTGAAAACTTCTCTGTCCTGTTAGAAAAACAAGATCACTGAAAAGGAACAGGATGAAGGACCACAACCACCACTTACAAGGACTGCTGTGTCCCCTCTGGCATTGTACAAGTGTGAATACATACATGTGTTTTCATTTCATCTGAATAAGCAAGGGCTGAGAAAAAGCGTATATTGTGCTGCAAAAACTATGTGAAATGTAAATAATGTAAAATACTCAGTGGAAAGGGTGGGTAATTCCCCCAAACTGTAAAGCTGCTGTACTAGCAGAATATATTTGTTCAAATTCCAGTTTACAAAAAAGTCTTGGTTCTCTGAGGGTTCTTGGTACTAATTCTTAGAGTTAAGTTTGTACTACAATTCTTTAACCTTAAAGCACAGCTCTAAAATATGCACCTAGTCTAATCCTGCCTTCAGTCAAAAGCTTTCAGTAAAATTGTAATAAATTATACAATAAAAATAATTAAATAAATATCATTCAAATATAAAATATATTAATATAATTAATATAAAGAAAACATATGCAACTGTTTGTAGGAAATTCTTATGAACAAGTATCAGCTCACTTTCACTTTTCCTCTGTTTTGCTTACCTGGATCCACAAATCCAACATCCACGTACAGTCTTGCACATAGAGATCCCAACAGGAAACCAAACATGGGGCCCATCATGGCAATTGTGTGCAAACAGGCTGAAAATGCAATGAAGCAGACACCATTACCCTCTAATGGCTGAATGTTGTCTTCTGCAGAGGGTGATCTGATGCCTTAAGTTTCAGCTTTCATGTGTTTCACATTCTGTGCTGCCTGGGGGTGCAATTCTGAGCCTCATATTAAGTACTGGTGAGCTCTTTTCACAGAGTAGGGAGACAAAACAAATCCTTTTCCTGCTGGACACCAAGCACAACTTTCAGGCCCAAAAGCACAAACAACAGTGGGCTGAAGGGAGGAACAAGAAGGATGGGACCTCACAACCTGAAGATCTAACTGGACAATCAAACCCCAATATGCAAATGGACCAAAACTTACAAAAATTTAAGACCTTGTGTCTGCTCAGCCATTTTGTGACTATTTTGGGTCCACCTTGGGTGTAGCCCTTGCCAGGCCCTGTCCTGTCCAAGGTGTATCCTGGAGTCCTTTGGATAAATCCCTACTTTATTCCCTAGCTCTGTACAGTCTCTGTTTCAGGTCAGCCTTGCCAAGGCATCAGATCGACCTCTTACACTACGAATCTCTCAGTGTACTTCATGTTGAGATTACCTACATACACAGGAACATTCTCTTCTTTAGCAAAATCATCGAGGTAAGAGATGCCCAGTGGTGTTACTGGTGTCTCACCAATCCCACGTAACATGTTTCCCAGTAAGATATATATCCACATATATGATGCTGGCTCCTTCTCACAGCCTGCAGATGAGAGTTTACACCTTTGTAATAAAATATTTGAATGAGAAACAGGGGAAAAATCACAGGAAATGTAGAACATTAAATAATTATGGATTAGAAATCAAGGTATTAAAAATATTTCCTTATAGGAGATAAATGAAAGGCTGTCAACCCCATTATAACTTATAATGATCTTTTAATAACACATTCTTCCACCTCCATTGCATTTGATTTCTAAAAGCCCAGGTAAGTATCACCCACCAGAAAAAATGATCCTTAAAAAAACAACAATTGATACTTTCATAAATATATTACCTGGCATATATCATGTATCTATCATGTGAGAAGTTTGAGATGGTTTCTGGTGCAGAGCTTGGCTCATTCTCTACCTGTGTCCCATACAAGCAACACATAAAACAGCAGTATTCCATATTGTAAAGAGGATAATAGGAATCTCCATTTATTTCTGTTAAACACAATGCAGTTTCATGTCCTGTCACACTAGTTCTTCCACTCCCCAACTCCAGGCCCTGGGTAACTGAATCCTTGAAGAATAAAAAAAGCTCCCATATTTGTACTTCCATTTACAGTTCCATACCTGACTGTGAGACTTCCAGGACAGTGTCATTCACATCTTGATGTAGGGAACAAGGATTTATGCTGGAAGTTAAGTTGGCTGAAGCAGTTGTATGTGATGTCTCATACTTATAGCTGCAAACACACAACAGAAGGTTTAGGAGCAGTGCTCACTAGGGAAACACCTGCGTGGTAGGGCTGGAACCACTTGGTTGCTGTTTCCCTAAAGAGAAAGGTATCTTTGATTAAATATCAATTCAAAGGGCTACTGAAGAAGCAACTAAGATTATTTAAGAACATTTCAGAAAACCAAAATACTAGAAGTAGGAACAAATAAGATTTAGAAATCTCTGTCTGGAAGGCATAATATTTTAAGCTGGAAAATTCAAAAGGGGTTGTGAGAGTATTTCAGATAGGATTGAATTTTTCGTGTCCAAATTTAGGCTCAGATCCAAGTGAGCTCTCTGTATTGATCCCACAGCCAAGAAAAAAAAAGAAGAATGTCTTGAGTTTGAGCAAAGGTCCCCTTTCCATCTTTGATATGTGTTTGGTGTGTTCAGCTGCTTTAACATGATCCCTTCCCCAGAAATGTGTGCTGCTGAGGGGCAAAGTACAGTTAGCTTTAGCAGAACAACATGGTAAAGCACACATTCTGCTTCAAGGGCTTGCTCTGGCTCTGTTAGACCAGGCAGGCTTATTTTTCAGGTTGAAACAAAGAGCAGTCATCAGGAGACACAGTGCAGAGCAGTTCCCCTACTGCTCGTGTTCAGGCTCAGGTTCATGAGTTGCCCAGTGTAGACAAGTATGACACATGGTCTGTCTTAAAGAGTGAAAAACTGATGAAAAGTGTGGTTCTAGTGCAAGATGCACTAACATGAAAGAAAGCATTCCTCAGTTTTCTTTTTGCAGTAGTATTCCTAAAATTATTCTCATATATTTAGGAAATCCACAGAAATATGTCTTACTCTATTTGTCATCCCTGTGCCCAAGCTGTGGCTAGAAACATTATCACATATAAGCATAATGCAGTAATTCCCTGAGCCTGGTGAAGGTGAATAAAATTAAACCAGATATGGAAAATCAGTTTAGCCAGGCATATGCATTTGGAACAGGAAAAATCTGATATGAGTTCTACCAGCACTCATCCATCTGCAGGCTCTAGCATAATTTCATTCTTTGCCTCCGTTCTGAACAAGCCTGAGTGGAAACAAAAGCATTTTGTTTTTCTCATTTTTTCAAGGATTTGAACTTTCACTTTAAGAAGAGTTGTATTTTTAAAGTGAACATTCGCCGCCACAATAATGATGTGTGTGGCACAGGGGGTTCATTGCACCTGGAAGTGAGGTTCTACAGGCCTTTGGAAATCTCAGGCTAAGTAGACAACAAGTTTCATTCAAAAACCAGAAAGCACAATGCAATTGTTAGGTTAACCAAATTAACCAGGATTGGTACTTACTATCCCATGAAGAAATGAGGCATCGCTGATAAAAAGCTTCCCAAAGCCATAGTAAAGCATCCCACAGCTATTACTTTGGGCCTGTGAAGCTTAGCTCCAAAATAGCTTACAAATGCAATCACCAGCAAGTTGCCTGCAAGGTAGTGAACCAGAATTAGTGCCAGATGCTGTCTCATGTTTCTCTGAGCAGTTTTCTGCACGTTAGGGAATATATCTGTTACCTATCTCGAAGCTCCCATCAACGAAACCTGCAGTAGACGATGTCAGGTCAAACCTTCTCTCAATCTGGGTGATGGAGCTTTTCATTATCGTACCAGACAAGGCTTTGCTGAAGTAGCTGAATGACAGAGCAGCCAGAAATACCTGGGGAAAGATTCAGACAGGAAATGGAAGGGAGAGGCAGGAGAACTGGTCACAGAGGGATCAAATGTATTTAAAACTGTGTGGAACAATCACAGTCATGACATATATTTGTTACTCACATTGGAGTGGCAAAATTAATCCTAACCCAAATTGCCTTTTGCTTGGGTCACATGTCCCCTATTTTAGGCCAATTCATAACTGATTCTTTCTTTCAATCAGTGTGGCGTCAAATAAAGGCTTTATGCAAGTTTTTATGATACATCAGTATGAGGAATGTGGTAGTGACCGATTGAGTTAATCTCTGTGTCGTGTGATATATTTTGAAATATGTATTTTGCCTGTACACCATATATCTCAAGAGGAAAAGCTAATACTCTTAGTAGTTTGACTGTTGCTTACACCAACACACATTGTGGCTTTTGCAAAGAAAAATTTATTTGGTAAAATGTTTAAGTTTGTTTAAATATTATCCAGCTATTTCCACATAGCCTAAAAAGCAAATAGACTTATTGGTCACTGGGTAAGAGTTCCAATACAACAGAAACTTGGTTAAATAAACAAAGCAAATATTGGTTTGAACATTGCAATACTATCTACTGTAAGAAATTAGGACAATCTGGGAAGTAAGAGCTTGAAAATTTGTATAATTACTCTTTTGTCAGGAATGCAGAGAAAAATCTCCCAAGTTTAGGGTTTGTCCTGACGTGTTCTATATTTCCTGAGCTTGACTGGCAAAAATTCTGAGAATCACCCATTGTGCCTTATGCCAGCAGTGCCCTCAATGGGTTTGGCTGAAATCACAAACTGCTGATAAGCATGAAAACACAAACAAATATTGCTGGGGTCGTTTGGGTTTTAAAATGCAATCCTCAGGTCAACCACAAAACACTTGATAAAATATGGTTCACCTCACCTTATTTTGACCCTACAATATTGGTGGTGAGAGCAACCTCCAGACAAGTGTATTGTGGGCACCTGATTGAGACTGGTTCAAGTCTTCAACTTGAAGTTGCTGCCTCTCTCTAATGACCAAGAAGGCGACCCACCTACAAGTAACTTGTGAGTAAATTGGGTAGATCATGAATTTTCTTTAGAAAAAAAGGTGAGATCTGACTATGCCCTGGACCTCTGTGTGTATCCAGTTCCACAAAAGATAGGGGGAACAGGAACGAAGGAATTTGGCATGCCACATCTTGAACAACATTTCTTGACAGAAAACAATGGTAATTCATGGTGATATTGCTAAGGCACCAAACCTTCAATCCAGTGCAAGAAGAAGTCTTTTTGACTGGTGGACTTTTGTTTCCTTCATCATCCAAAAGCTGCTCAGGTTCTGCTTCCTGATTTGAGTCATTGTCATTGCTGGTTTTGGTTTCCGCTGTCATGACTGGTTTCTTTGCTGAGTGATCTGAACTCAAGAGAAAACATTAATAAGTACAAAAACACATTTGCCAAAATAGAGTTGCTTAAGGACTTCTCTGATGAATCTGGTGAAACTAATTACAGGAAAATGCTGAGATGTTGAAACTGAACCTTTCTACTTAAAAGTATTTGGCTCAATGACTTGCATGTTTCAAAGTGTGTATTTGTTTAATTTATGGAGTATCTCGTTTTGACTTTTTTTTTTTTTAAAGAGACATGAGCACCGCCCCTTTCTACCCTGTCCTGTCTTTTAATGCTGAAAAGGCAATTTTGGCAGAGGAGTAAGAGACAAAGTCTCTGCCCAAAAATAAACTACAAGGGTCAACAAAGCAGTAGTGCAGAGGCACAGGGAGTTCTAGGAAGCCCTAAATTTGCAGGCCATGTGGCTTAGAACTCAGTCCTTGCTTTGGTAAAATCTGTAGCAACACTGTGGCATCCAATTTATTCCTTTACACTGGCTTGTTGGAAACAATTCTTAGTGACAAAAGAATTTATTATTGCACCTAACTGACCTCCTGTAAGGATATTACATGGGGTTTTTTTCTTCTTGCAATAATATGCAGGGTATCCCTGATCTCTCTCTGCTTGCAGAGCGCTGTCTGTATGCCCAGATGCTTGGAATGATCTGCATCTCAGCAGTTCAGCAGAACTGCCCCAGTTCCTGCAGGAACTTCCTGTAGCCACAGGCAACGACACATCCTTTGACACATCATAATGTTTTAGTGTTGAAAGTCTTGTTTTGTTATTAAGTTGTATTTTGGTTTGTCGCACTGAATAGTTCAATGCTTCATTTTTTTTTCTCAGCTTTTTAAAACTCTGTACCTGAGAGATGGATAACAAGTAAAAAGGACCCTTCAGAGAAAAGCTGTAAAGGAAGTCTATATATCTGTTTGCAAAGTTTATTTAAAGAATGAAAACACTTGCCTGTTTGTGCAACTCCCACTACAATCAGAACAGATTTCTCAAGGACGATCCAGAAGCCACTGCAGAGCCCCTCAGAAAAAAATGGGTCACTTGAAACAAGCCATCTTCAGATCTGCAGACAGGAGTATTGCATATTCTATTAGAGTATTGAAATTAATGCCTTCAAGTCAGAACCCGGAAATCACAGCTCATATGATCTGATTTGTTCACAATACTTTCCTCATTTGAGAAAAGGGCGAAAAAGAGAGCGAGGGGGAACAAATCACACAAAGAGAGGTTTTACATGCTTGAATGCAGCTGAAAAAAGTTGGACGAACTTTTCCAATGCTGGAAAAGGTCCATCTGCTTTCCCACTGCTAATATCTACTTCCCCAACTCTTTTGTGGCTATGCTGTCAGTCTGGGTCAGCACACATATCAGGACAAAAAGTATTAGCTTCTCCTTCCCCTTGGCTACTCAGATAGATTGGAACAAGAAGTAGAGAAAGGATTTTTCCAAGACTGCACAGATACAAACAAAAAAAAAAGCTATGAAATAAAATTCCTGGTGCTCAGGAAAAGGTAGTACACAAATACTTTTGAGCATCTTGTCCTCTGTCTTTGTGTAACCCAAAGATGTAAACTTCTAGTAATTATGATACATTGATGACCACGATAATGTGCTGGGGGAGCATACCATTTCAGGTCACAGGATTGGAGAAGTGGCTTTTTTTTTTTTTTTTGAAAGTTTAAAGGTACAACATGACTTAGCATCTGCTGGCAGTATCTCCGCTCACCCTCAAATGACCCTGACCTAGACAGATAACAGCTGGAGATGGATGAGATGAGGGCTGGGGAAATTCCAGGCCACAAGAGAATTAGAAAAAAAGATAAAAGGTCAATTCACAACTGATGACAACTTACAGTAGTTGTTGAGCCTGATAATTTTAAGTACTGATAAAGTGGTTATTTTAGATTTCTTTCATTAGCATTTATTTCCATGTTTAATAAACCAAGGGTCTGGTTAAAAATATGAGGTATGAAAGCAAAAGTATGAAGTTTTCTGTACCAAACGTGCCCTTTCACTAATATGAATTCTCTAAATTGACCATTCTCTGCCTGCACAAGCCGCTCTTCTGTAATAGTGGTCTAAGAAAGTTGCATTTGCAAAAAGACAAGATTAAGCAAGTAAGGTATTGGTATTGTTTAGGTAGTCAATCAATCTAAATAAAAATTAACCCATCTTTCTTCCTAGGGGAAAAAACCCCAAACATCTTCCCAAAAAAATAAGCAAAAAGAAATCCACTAAAAAATTCTAAGAGGTACAGACACCTGAAATTTAACACTCATTTCACTTTTTGGAACATTTGAAAAATTGACTTGATTTTATGCTCAGTACAATCTCTTCTGAGAAGCACTTTGGGTGGGGGCAAAATCAAGGCTCTTAACTGATAATCAGTGTGCATCATTTGTGTTGCTGGGAGCTGACAGCTTCCTCAACATGATGGGAAATCATGCAGCAACTTGCAATTCAACTGCAGAGTGAATGCAGCCAGCCTTGCATAGGACAGACTTCTTCAGTGCTTCAGGGGACATGATATTATAGGGGTCATGGCCTAACTCTGGGCCTGTTCAGTAAATCTATTCCTTATTGGATATTAAAAAAAAAAAAAAAAGAAAAAAAAAAAGGCAGCTTTATTTTATACCCCCTAATTATATGTAAATTATAAGAACATCAGCTAAAAAACATCCACATGAATAACAGGTAATAAGTTTACAAAGGTCATGACAACAGTTTGCTGCAGGCTTTGTAGAGTCTCATAAAACAAAAATACAGTGATGCTTGAGGACTCTTAAGAATCCAGCAAAGACACTCTTAAATCTTTGGGCTGATTGTCCCCACAGTTGCACTCTCAGGGGCTGTGACATCACCCAGTAGAAGAGCAAATCACAAGTCAAGAGCCACATTTCTTCCAGTAATTTATGGACCTGTAATGATTTACACTAACTGCTGCTCTCCTAGTCCGATTATCTCACTGATTTTTAAAATACAACCATAGCAAGACCTTTTAAGTTCACCTAATATGAAAAATGAGTATCACAGAGCTGTGAAGAGCCCAGTGCTGCTTGCATTGCTCAGGACATATGATGCTGACAGAGACACAAATACAAAGCACAATGCCATCACTAAAGCATTGACACTTTCACCAGGACTGTTACTGCTGCTACCAAATACAGCAAGTGCAACTGGAAACTACACAGGTAATGTTTGATAGCTGCAAACAATAAGAGCAACATTTTGCAGTTAAGAGAAACAGAAAGAATACTAAAGAGGCTCCTACCTGTGTTCTGCATCCACAACAGGTAGTTCTACTACCACACAAATGCTCAAAAGTCAGAGAATTCACTGCTTAAGCAAAGCTCTGCTGGTACATGGTGGAAGAATCATTAACTTCCAACTCAAACCAATGTTTTAATCTTGTCTCCTCCCAGTTCTGCCCTCTGTTAAAAGTCCCCAAATCCATGTTTATCCACAGCGGTCAAAAGTTAATTAGGAAGAAGACATGCAACTGTGTTCCTTTTGTACATTCTTGTGAAGCATCTTTTTTTTTTTTTCCTTGAAATTATCTAGATTATAATGGTTCACACCTTCCTGGTGATTAAAAATACTGTGTCCCAACTTCAGAAATATTCCTGTTTCCAATGCATTTTATTATGAAGCTTTATTTTCATGGTCTATGGCTAAAGTCCATTCACTTCAGATCTGCTAGAGCCCGCCAAGAACTTGGAGGAAGAGAAAACATAATGCCTTGGATATGTGAAACAAAAGGGGTGTTCAAGACTCATTCATGCTTAGAAGACTGTTGAGATCTATAGTTTATTGCTATTAACAGCAAAGGCAGGTGAAATATGAAAGTATATTAGGGCTATGTGTACTTTGGAGCAGCTCTTTATCACTTACAACCCTAGTTCAAGGAAACTGGAATATGTTTATTTCATTGTGCCCCTGCTGTTCATTCTGCCTGATTCCTGAGAGTAATTGCACTTAAAAGACAAGTTATTCTTGAGGCAGGTGAGATATGACTACTGTCTGCTTGTACGTTACACCAAAATATTCATTCCTGCCCCCTTCCCTGCCACCAGTTTCACCACATCACCAGCCATTTCCTCATAGAAATCAACCAGCTTAGTCAGATCTTGATGTACCCTTGATAAATCCATGCTGACTGTTCCAGATCACCAGTCCACTGTGTCCAGTAATGGATTCAAGGTTAATTTGCTCTGTAGCCTTCCATAAACTTCAGCTGCTATTTTATTGATTCATTTTGGTTGTAACTTTTTGTGCAGGATGATTTTTATTTTGCCATGACTTTTAATCCTAAACATCTGAAAAGGGATGGAGCTAAAATTACTCTGTTATTTCAGAGCAGTAGAATATGTAGAAAGAGGTGCTACTTTCTTTTTCATATAAGGGAAACAGTATTTGTTCTCATCATTCTGACAAGTGAATACAAATAAATTTCTCCCTATTTTTTCCTAGTCCTGTATATACCATCAATTTATAACTTTCCAGGATTAAAATATCTTTTGTACTTTGCTTTCAGTATGGCTGAGAAGAATTTTTCTATCTTCAGACTGCTGCTGTCCAAACTGCATGTGGAAGCATTCACAATCAAAGCTGACTTCTTGAACCAAGAACTGTTGATTAAAACTACCAGAATGGGAAACTACTGAAGTGAAATCGAAGACTATGGTCTCACACCTTAAAAAAAAGAAACTCATCTCTTTTTCCATTCAAGACCTCCCTCCATATTTCTCATGCTTGCAGGGAAAAAAAAAAAAAAAAAAAAAAAAAAGAGAGAGAGAGATAGATTATGATAGTAAAAATCCCCTTAATAAGAACATTGAGATATCAGTAATTTCTGATTCCTGCTGAGTTTAAAAGCAGTCCTTACAAAAGCCACAGTAAGTCACCTTTAGCACAGGAGCTGGCTGCAGGCTCCTCCAGGCAGAGGGTGGCAGCAGATCCCACCAGAAGAAGAGGCTGCCAAGGCACGATTTTCAGGGGGCAGCAGTAGCAGGGAGCTGCTGGCCAGGCAGAGGCCAACTGGAGTCGGCAGTTTTGATCAGAGCCCTTCTTATTCTCAGGACGCTAATCCCTAGATACAGAAAATCAATGTATTTTAAAATTTAACTCTTTGTTAACAAACTAAATAAAGGGGGTAGTGTGCAGCAAGTGTAAGCAAATACTCCTGTAGCTAAGGTACTGCAGGAGCCATGAGAGGGTGAAAATAGCCTTTTCCTCAACAGAAAAGGATTCTTTGATGCTCCTGTCCCAGAGTGTCTGGTGTCTGTTTGGTGCTGTAGAGCTAACAAGAGAGAAAAGCATGATGAGAGGCTGAACTGTTGTCTCCATCTTAGCCAGTGCTTGGGAATTTATCCTTCCACTGTTCAGCAGAGCATTTGCCTTTCAAAAGAACTTGATAATTTTGTCATTAATTTACATCATGCATCTATCTGGGGAAAAGTAGACCATGATGTGCTGCTTTAATGATAATTTTTCCAGGTTTTTCCTACTTAAAATACGAAGGGTAGATATTAATGTTGGTTCTACAGCTTCTCTTTGCATTCAGTCCTGTCAGCAGCTTGGGCTGGAGTTGTTATCACAGACACAGCATTGAAGTGAAAGTCAGCAGCAGGTGAGAGTGCTTAGACCTTTTTAGTAGCCAATCCAAATGTGTGCTGCATCACAGAACAGCAGAAACAAAACCCATGCTGACTGCAGGTGAAATCCCAGGGCAATCCCCTCATCACCTTCACGTGGTCTGGGGTATCAACAGAGGGAAGAGGACTAAAAAAATTAATATGGCTCACATCATTGAATACCTGGTATTATACACAAAACCACTTCAATAATACATCTGCCTTGTTATACTAGAGCAGATCTTTTACAAGAATGGGTGAGTCTTGATTTTTTCCCTGAAAAAATCTATCAGATGTCAGAAACATCCCAAAGACTGTTGTTCTAGTGAAAAAAAAAAAAAAAAAAGGAAAGAAAGAAAGGAAAAAAAGGTATTTTATTTCTATTGTAGTTTTATCCTGTTTGATTTCCAGATACTGGAAAAGTGTGTCGGCACAGTTAAATAAACAGATTTTTGCTGACTGCATAATGTTATCACAGGCTGATTTTTACTTAAACAAGTTTGTGGTTTTCCACATCTTATTTTAGCAGTGCCAAGATCACAGGATCAATAAGAGAGTTCTGGTTATTTACAACAACCTTTCAAACTTACCATGCCCAACAGCCACGAGGGAGAGCTTCCTGGCCTGGTCACCATTCAGCTGTGAGAATGTGCTCCACATGCTCTCCACTAAATCCTTTCCTTATTTACTCTCTTCAAAATTCAATGAACTGTATTAATCTGGGATGAGCTGTTGGTTAACTAACCTCCTGATATTAGCCACATGTAGCTTAAGTAAGGTCCTTTTAATGAGCACTTTAAATCACCATTTAAATTTAAACAGCCCCACATTTAAATTGCCCTCATCATTTTTACAGCAATTATGGATTTTGTCTTCTAGAGGTTGATTAGCACTCGATGAAGAGCTGCCTCATGCAGCACTTGCTTAGTGATGCTCCAGGGCACAAAAAAAAGACAAACAAACTGGGTCAGATCTGTGATCCCTCTAGGCAATAACCTTTGGGCTAGATTATTAATAATTATTAATAGTGTTTATCTATGTGCAAATGCTTTTAAAATGCCCCCGGAACTTAGCTACTTGCAAGTCTATGCACTTCATAGCTTCTAAAAGTAAATTTTAGTAACTTCTCTTTTAATGTTATGCAGAATTAAGCTGCATGTTGTGTCATCATCAGTCAAACCAGCCAAAGTGGGGCTGTCTGTGTTTTCTCTGATTATACCAATTGTTCTGTTATTTCAAAATATTGCAATAGTGGTTTCATACATCAGTCTTACTCATCATTTTGAGCATTTCAAAGAGGCAAATTATAATTATTCAGCCTGCTTATTCTTTTTGAGATATCCACACCTCTTGCTCTCAGTTTTTTGGTAGTCCTCAGCTAATTCTTTTAACAATCTCACCTTTGAAAAGGAAAGGCATTTGCTTCTTTGTTGTCTCTTGGTTGTGGTTTAGTATCTCTAACTCTAAAAAGAAAAGAAAAGATCCAGATTTGTTGACCTTTGTGAAACAGAACCTGTTGAAGATATAGTTTAGGATGAAGAATTCTGATAGGAAGATGCTGACAGATCCAAATACTCTGGTGCTAAGATATTTTTTTAAGTATTATGACAAGTCTGGAATATATATCTGTAGTCAGACACCCATCCATGCATCCAGGTTACTATTTAAAGTGCTAAAATAAAGTAGCAAACTTGAAAATAGTCCAAAGTGGGAATGGTTTATATCTGCTTGCTAACTTACAGGAGTATTATTGCTGAAGGATGGGAGAAGAAAAATGCACATTTTCAAAACATAATGCAAATAAGAGTTACTGAAACAAATTCTTTTCTCATATTCCTGTGTGTAAAGAAAATGGTTCATGGAAAGAAAGCCCATATTTTAAAGAATTATTCACTAGGTACAGGCTTATTATAACCATAGGAGATAACCCATGAAGATGATTTTTCCTGTCCTTGTTCCTTTCTGAACTGGAGTAGGATATATTTATTTCTCTTAATTTCTTTATTTGTCTGTTATGACTTAATCCCAGCCAACAATTAAATACCAGGCAGCTGCTTGCTCACCCTGCCTCCACAGAGGGATGGGGAGGAGAATTGGAAAAAAAAGAAAAGTAAACCCCATAGGTTAAAAACAGTTTAATAATTAGAATAAAATAAAATAGAATAATAATAGAATAATAATTGCAATGAAAAGGGAGGGGAAAAAGAAAGAGAGAAACAAAACCCAAGAAAGGCAACATTTCAATGCACGATATGGTTGCTGACTGATAGCCAGTCTGTTCCTTAACAATCACTGGTTCCTCCTGGCTAATTCCCTCCAGTTTTTATACTGGAAATGGCATTCCAGGGTAGGGAACNATGGGGAGGAGAATTGGAAAAAAAAGAAAAGTAAACCCCATAGGTTAAAAACAGTTTAATAATTAGAATAAAATAAAATAGAATAATAATAGAATAATAATTGCAATGAAAAGGGAGGGGAAAAAGAAAGAGAGAAACAAAACCCAAGAAAGGCAACATTTCAATGCACGATATGGTTGCTGACTGATAGCCAGTCTGTTCCTTAACAATCACTGGTTCCTCCTGGCTAATTCCCTCCAGTTTTTATACTGGAAATGGCATTCCAGGGTAGGGAACATCCCTTTGGCTTGTTTGGGTCAGCTCCCCCCGCCAGCTTCTTGTGCAGCTTCTCACTGGCAGAGTATGGGAAGCTGGAAAGTCCTTGACTTGGGATAAACACAATTCAGCAACAACTGAAAACATCAGTGTGTTATCAACATCATTCTCCTACTGAATCCATAACACAGCACTCTTCCAGCTGCTGAGAAGAAAATGTTCTCTCTCCCAGATGAAACCAGTGAATTTTCCTGGCCCTCTTGCTGCCAGGCATGCTCAGAACTGCCCCTGTGACAGCTTCATAATTGGTGAGTAGCAGTGTCCTTGCCAGGACAGATCCACAAAGTGGGAATCATCCCCATAGCTTTGACACACATACAGCATCAAGCACAGAGTGAAACGCAGATATCTCTCTCTTTTTATCCCAGTGTGCACTTTAGTTGTGTTCCTCCTTTCTCTCGTGGGATGTGACAGCTCATTTCTAGGGGAAGTGCCCTCCCCAGGAGGCTGTGGAAGGCTCCAAGCATTGTTCTCACTCCTGGATGCTGGTGCAGCTTGACATTTTTGGCCATTTTCATCATGATGTAATATGAATGAGAACTGAGATGGAAATGTCAATCTTTGTGATTCACCCCAACTCCAACTCTTGACTTAGTCCTGTATTCATAAACCTTCAGGTTATGTTAATTCTGTTTGTTTAGTTCAATATCCATTTCACAAGGCCAGTGAACAGCCACAGCTATCCAGGACCTCACTGCCCACAGCCTCTGACACTCACCTGGGAGGACAAAGATCTGGGACAGGAGACTGAGGCCACTGTCTAAACCCTCACCTATGTGACAAATATGGGTGACAATGGTTCTTCCTCTGACTAATGCATTTTCCCCAGTAGTGGGTTTAAAGCCTCACCTTCTGCAGATATTTGGTGCTTAAGCACCATCCTTCTTGGTGTTGCTATTGAGTGGATTAGGTAGATTCCTGATGGCACAGGACAACCATTGATCATTGATCACACTGATCATTGATCAAGCCCAGGGAACCCCACACTTACACATGTGCCCCTCCTCATGCACCCCACAGCACTGCTGGGACACAAATGATGTGATATGGGTTTGTTTTGCCAATATCATGGTGAAGGATGAAGCTTACCTTTCATCATATGCTCAAAAATTCTACGTGCTTTAAAGGATAGCCCTGTGGTGCTGCCATTATCTTTCCCAGTGCAAGCTTTCTTGAGATTTTTTTTCATATTAAACAACTCTCCTTTGCACTCCCCACCCCAAATATTATTAATATCAAATATTGACAAAACCCAAAAATGTCTTAGTTGCAGCTAGAAAATACAATAAATTAAAAGGAAAAGCCCCAAGTCACCTGGTCTTTTAATTAATTTTAATTAACTTTATTTTTCCCAAGCTGTCTTGTCATAGCTTTTTAAAATATAAATCATATGCATCTTGTATAATTTTGTTATTACATCATAAAGTGCATGGAATTATTTAGTACACTGAGTACTAGCAAGTAGCAAGAAACTGCTGGACATCTAAAAAAGCTCTATTTTCATTCCTTTGGATGGTACTCTTGTGGTCTCTTTGACTGCAACGACAACTTCTAGTGTTGCTTGTTGTGCTGTAACAAAGCTACTGGAAAATGGATTCCTACCCACAACACTCAACATCCTAAGTGTCATGGATTGAATTCATGAGGTGCCCAGAGGCTGTGGCTGATTTTTCCTTCCAGCAAACCACCTTCCTCCTGCCCTGTGCCTCGCTGTTGGCAAGGATGGGCTGCGTGCTGGAGACCCCTCCACATTCCAGGCTGCCAGGTCAGGTTTTGTGCCCCAGCTCCTGGTGGTAGGTCCCATAGCAGAGGGAGTGATGCCTTAAATTTCAGCTTTCATGTTTTTCACATTCTATGCTGCAGTTCTGAGCCTCACATTCAGTGCCAGTCAGCTCTCTGCACAGAGTAGGGAGACAGAAAAAATCCTTTTCCTGCTGAAGACCAAGGACAACTTTCAGCCCAAAAGCACAAACAATGGTGGGTGGAAGGGAGGAACAAGACAGATGTGGACCTCACAACCTGAAGATTTAACTGGACAATCAAACCCCAATATGCAAATGGACCAAAACTTATAAAAATGTAAGACTTGTAACCGTTTGTCCATTTTGTGACCATTCTTGGCCCACCTTGGCTGTAGCCATTGCCAGGCCCTGTCCTGTCCAAGGTGTATCCTGGAGGCCTTTCAATAAATATCTGCTTTATTCTCCAGCTCTGTGCAGTCTCTGTTTCAGGTCAGCCTTCCCTAGGCATCAGTAGCTGCATGGCAGCCTCCCCACTACCCCTCACACCCAGGAGGAAACCGAGGGGCAGCAGCAGCTCCTGCAGCTTCATGAGGAGGGAGGGAGGGAGCTGAGGGGTGGCCACAAAAACTTTGCCTTGGTGAGGGCACAAGTGCAACCTCCCCACCAGAGGAAATCCCCTCACTCAGCAGAAAAAATGGTGAGCAGTGTTTTTTTAGAGCTGTTCACAGGCTAAAAACTGGTGGTCTTTGCTTTTAGCGTTTACAGTGAGAATTGCAAAAGCTGAACATTTTCAGGGTGGCTACTAAGATACTGCTTCACTGATGATGGATTTTTGCCTGGAACACCACTCACTGGGTAAAATCACAGTGGAGATCTCAGTTTTCCTAAAGTCTGGTCTCCTTTTCTGGCCAGTAAGTTGACTGAATTAACTGGTCACTATTGACAAAATGATCTTTTCTGCTCTTTGTCCCACAGGCGCCTCTCTCCCCGTTGGCTGAGAGGGTCTCGTCTTGTGGAGAAGACTTTTTTCGGAGAACCCAGAGGACAGCAACACTGAAGAAAATGGACACCGTGCCCAAGACCAAAGTCAGCCCCAGGTACACATACCTGAGAGAGAAATTATTGATCAGAGCCTATGTCAAAGGCAACAAGCCACTACAAGGCATCAAGGACACATTTATATTTTCATCAGGTAAGGCTGGGTAAGGACAGTTCCATCAAGGGGATGACCCTGGAGAGGGGAGTTTGTCAGCTCACCCAGGTCAGGTATAAAGTGGCCTGTGGTCAAGAAAGCATCTCAGGCATTGACTGACCTCCACCCCAATGTGCTTCAGTAAGAACAGCACTAATATTTTTAGGGCATTTACTCTATTCATTGGTCATCTCACAGACAGCACCAGTGATATCAAGACCATTTGATGGTATTTTTGCTTTGCAGGCATAATGACAGCAGCAACAGCAGCAACAATAACATCATAATGTTTTATTAGCAAAAAGAGTCCCAGCTGAGATTTTGCTCTTTCCTTCAAGTTTTCAAAACAAGATGTAACCTCCTCTCATGTTTATTTTCCTTGTGGTGGGAGAGGGGGCAACCTGTTCTCCCATTTTCCTCTTACCACTGTTATTCCATTCTTCATTTCTGGTGAAGCCTTTCAAAAATGCAGTTCAGACAATTACTGTCTTCTATCAATAAATTGATAAAGACAACTCTGCACTTAAGCCTCTAGACAAGCCAAGCATGTTTTGTGGCACCTTTGCCTTCAATTTTTTGATGCAACTCCAACATGGAGAAAAATGAGGTTTAATAACTTATTTACACACACACACACACACACACACACAATGACAGCAGAGATATTGAAAGCTGAGGGAAGATTCAGCATAAAATTAAGGTTTCAACAAAACATTTTTTTGTGAATTATTAAGTGACAATTTAACAATTTGACAGCTGATACTGAAACAAGATGATCCACCCCCCACCAGAAGAGATTGAATCAAAAAAGAATGGTGAAATGTGAGCATTATTGTTAATATTGTTAGTCAGAGTCTTTCATTCAGTTTCAAATCTTTCACTCCAATTTTCCAACAGAAATTCTTCTACCAGTGCCAGGTGCAGATGTACTTTAAAAACAAAAGTTAAAGAATGAGTGCAGAAGAGCTGTTACCTGAGTGCACTGGAGTCATAGAGTCTGCATGCTCCTCTTCCCCCACACCTTTTGCTTCCCCATTTCAGGCAAGTGGTATCTATGGCTACTCCAAAATACACTGGGGCTGGAATCCCCGCTGGGTGTATTCAACAAATTAATAGAGATTAAAAAAAAAAAAAAAGAAAAGATTACTTTCCGGGGTGATCAGCTCTGATCTAGAGGCACTCTCATGCAGAACATGAAATAATATATTCTAACAGCAATGACACCTCCACACTGCTGGCTTGAGAAGACGTGCCTTGTGCTGCCCGGGCACACACCGCCCTTTCCTCCCTGTGGGGAGCCAGGAAAACATGACAAAACATCAAAAAGCCTGTGGAAGTCCGTGGAAGGAGTGCTGGCCCCTCCTCCTGGTTTGGTTTCCTCACCCTGCAGGACATCTCTGGGGAAAAAAAAAATTAGGAGATGCTTCTCCTTTCTTGAGAGCAGTGGAGTCTGTTCAGCTTGGGTGTAGGGGTGTCCTGTGTGTTGGGGAGTGGGTGAGAAGGGACAGAGACAATAGGGCTGGGAGCCTGCAGTGGGGCTGGGAGCCTGCAGTGGGGCTGCAGGAATCCTCCAAGTATCTTGAGATCCCACTGTGGTAGTAGCAAAGCTACTGCACTTCTTGGGGGTCATGGAAAGGAAAAGCCTTTTCTCATCATGTGCTGATGGGGACATCCTGGGCTCTGTGTCACCTGGGGAGACACCCACGGTTGCTGGAGGAGAAAGTAAGCCTGGAGAGAAAATTCTGGCTTGCAAAGGTGTAAGAAGGAAGCCAACAGCATGTAATTTCAACAGGATGTAATTTCATCTAAGTTATCCAACTCTGCTGATGTAAACAGGTGATTTGCTTCTTGCTAATTTTTTTTTCATGAAGACCTAGAGGATTTTAGAATTTCCAGTTCATTGGCATCTCATATTACCCTTGATTTCAGGTGGCTCTACCTGAAGTCTGCAGTGAACCCCGTCCCCAGGCACATCTGTCATCAGATTAATTCCCTTACAAACTATTTGCCTGAAAAGCAATCACAAATTCTCAGCCATAGCTGCTCTATTATGCTTAGTGCTGAGTAAGGGGACAAGATGTAATTTTGATGTTACCTTCATAGTCTACAGGATCAGATCTCTATAAATATTGGCCTTGTGTATTTTAATTACACGTAAGACATAATTATATGTGATTTATGAAGTACAAAGAAATTTCCTTTTTCCAACTTTTTTTCTTTTTAAATCATATGATATTTATTTGCAGATAGACATTGTTCTTTCCAACAATCAAAGCTTAATTCTAATATAAATGATTAGTGAGGAGTGTATTAAAACCAACTCAGGAGTACAAATGGACTTACCAAGTACTCTTATTGCCAGGGTATAGATACCAAGTGCAAATGATTTCAAGTGGGGTTTAATGCATCTAAAAATAATAATAATAAAAGAAGTGTTAACTAGAAATAAAGCATCAGCTGTATATAATTAGAACACAAATAGAAAGCAAGAGAAAGGAAAGAAGTGTGACCTTTTCCTCCTTAATGTCATGGACTTTGACCAAATTGCAGAAATATGTAAAAAAGGTGATAAAACCGGAACAGCATTTAGGAATTCTGAATGTCTGTACTCAACATCGCATTTTAAGATGGATTTTCAGGTGTTATCAGCACTTAGGTGTTACTAACTCAGGACAAGAAAATTGATAGTGAAATCAGGCATCCATTGGATGGTTTTATTCAGTTAGACACTCCCTGAAATTCAGGATCGAATCCCAGGCTGGTACAAGGTATTTAGGAACTCACTTTTCATTGCACTCTATCTTGGACTAGGATCACACCTCCTGTAAAGGTAAATCCTCCAAACCATTCTCTGACAGAGCAGACCATTTGCATTTGGCCTCTTCTAAGAGTGCAGGATGAGTCCAACACACACATTCAGTTGTTCTGGCTCCAGATGGGCCCTGCTCCAGTCTTGGATCATCATCCTGGCTCACTGAGGGAGGGAGAGGTGGTGGGCAGGAGAACAGCTGCCTTTCCCAGCCCTGCTGTCTGCAGGGTGTGTTGGAGCCTCTCAGACTTGCAGGAATCACCTGCTCCCCCACCACAGCTGCTCAAAGGTGCTGTTTCTCCCAGCACATACCAGACTATTACAATCCCTAATCCAGCACAAATCTGGGTACATGTTTGATTTTGGCAAGGGAGTAGTACCAGTCACATGATTGAACAAGGACGTTTTTGGTATGTGGAGNTTATATATTAATATATATTAATATGGTAATTAATAAAACTTTTGTCACAGTCATTCTATTCAATATAAATCAGGAAAAAACCAAAATGGGCTGAAATTCCATTTGTCACTATGGATGAACATAGCACTCTGGAGATACAGTCTGTGTGGCCTGAACTGGGGTGGCCTCTGCTTCTGCAAAAATCAATGTAATTTGGAATATGTTTAAAATAATAATAAAGACATTTCGTAACTAACTCTACTGTTCCTCACCAGGCGTAGTTTTCAACACTTTATTCTCTAATGCCCTGGTCATGGATTATCATCACACCACCTGTCGATTGTGGTTTGTACAAGCACTGCCATCTATGAGGCCATGACTGTAAAATGATTTTAAGTTGGAACAGTGTCTTGCTCTTCTACTGGACACTTGCTACACAAGCACTCCTAAGCCTAGAGCCCTCCTAAACAAATCTGAGGACATAGAAAGCAAAAGGCAGAAAATTAAACCAATCACTGGATGTTTGATATGTGTTTCATGGCATTTATATACTGCAAAAAAAATTCTCTTTCAGATGAAAAAAAATTGTTTTATTCTTTGTATTGTCTTTGCACGGAAACAAGAGTCCTTTGTGATCCTGAGTGATAGCCAGACCTCTTAGGGAGATCTGAGACTTCCTTTTCACTGCCTAATCACCTGCTATTAATAGCTGGCACATGAACAACAGCTAGCTGAACTCCAGGGCTTTTTTCTCAAAGAACTTCAGGGCTTTCCCAAGTTCCTTGGCTATTGTAATTAGGCTAATACCACCAAAATGACATTGCAGCAAATGACTTGGTCACCAGCTGTAAGCATATTTCAATGACTTCAGTGTGCAAACCATCAAAGTAAAAGTCACTAAATCTTAAAGGCTTTTAGGGATTTCACTGTATTTGTCCTCTATGGCAGGTGCAACAATATCTGCTCATCTGAAAACACCAGCTTGCTTAAGTGCTGGAATCTTAACAGAGATGGCTGATAAATGAATAATTTTTAAAAGAGATCATTGGAAAAAAATACATCATGAAGCCTGCAACTTGACCTTGGGACTATTTGTGTTCAAAGAAAATTTATTTTCCTTCTGGTAATGGAACCACACTTTCAGTTCAGCCAGATTTTTGGAGAAAGTCAGTCAGTGATGGATTTCAAAGAAGACAAAAGTAAGCGTGAGCTTAAAGTGAAATTGTGCCCACAGGTCATTTGCAGTGCAGAAAAAAATAATATAAAAAAGGATTGAACTTACTGAAACATATTTTATTTAGCTGCACATCAAAGGTGGATGCCTTCAATCCAGCAGGAAAACACATAACTTCTCTGTTTCAGTTAAATGTCTCTCAAAGTAAAATGATTTTCAACAGCAATAAAAGCATTGGAGCACAACCAATAAAACTGTCTTGCTGATTTCATATAACAAAGTGGTTTAGTATTGTAATTGAAAACCTTCCTAAGCTTTTCTAACTAAATTGATTGAGCAGTAAGACCCCCAAGAGCAAGTTCTTAGGGCTGAGAAGGGCAGGCAGCTCTGTGTGATTTAAGCTTGTATGTGTTCAGTTATGAACATCCCCAAAACACTTCATTTTTTATGCAGTGGAGACAAGAAGAAAGGAAGAGTCTGAGCATGACTACCACAATTTTGAGGTCCTGTGTGGTACCAGATCTGCACATTTTCCACCATATGTCTTATGGATAGATGGAAGACATCATGTAGAGGGAAAGGGGAAGGGAACTGCATCCCTGCATAGCTCTATGCCCATATTTATCCAACGTGTCAGAAGCAACCACAGAGAGCAAGCTGGCACAAATCCTGAAGGCTTTGCTGCAAGCTCTACACTCATGAATCATCCTCATCCTGGCACATGGACAGTTCAGTTGTGCAAAAACTTCAGTAAAAATGGTCTAAAATGGATTATAGGATGATTGTTCTCGGAGTGAGCCCTTGGAGAGAGAGAGAGAGAGAGAGAGATGCTGTGGGGTTTTCCTGCACTCAGTGGTAACCCTGCAAGATGTGTGAGGAAAGCTGTGCAGCTTGTGTATACCTCACAGGCAGAGTTTGTGCAGGGCAGTGAAGAGGGATCCTCACCTCAGTCATTTCTGAAAGTTTCTGTGTGAATATTTATTCTGGTTCAAGGGTTGTGATGGAACTGTAGCTGAAGTCACATTTCTTTATCTAGGTTTTTCCATATGGCCTATGTTCTGCCAGTTCTAACACTGGCATTGTCCATGTGGTATAAAGATACCAGCAATGAGACAGGGCCTGGTCCAGAAGATTTAATTCAAAAACAAAGAGAATTTGGGAGCAAGAAAACACAGTTGTAATATTAAAGATTAGTTAGACTGGATTTACTTTTGTTTTGTTTGAGAAGTAAAATGTGCCCATCTGGAAATAATTGGGAAAAAGGAACTGAGAAAGAAAGGTTTCCAAAATAGAGCAGAGAGCAGGATGTGGAATCCAAAAATTGCAAGTAGCTGTCAAAAATCCAGATTAAGCACTTGCAGTATTAAATGCCTTTTGCACTTGCTAAAATTAGCTTCAAAGCTTAGAGTGATGGACAAGTAGTTCCAGTTAAATATGCATTGGGACAAGCATTCAATAAATCTGTGATTATCACAATAGGGGAAAAAATCTCATGCTAAAATGATCATTAAAACAAGGAGAAAAACCTGGGAGAGAACAATTTTATGGAATACGCCACCTTGCACAACTGGAAAACATTTCTCTATACTAGGAATACCAGGAGGGGAGGGAGTACCCAGTCATGTGTCAAAACACTTTGAAAACATTTGGCAATGCTAGCAGAAATTATTTCTTACCTTAGAAGCAGTATGTATCCAGGTGTGCCACCTACTGACAAAGTGTATGAAGTGATAACTGATATTACTAGAAAATACAGAAACATTTTGGGACACTCATTTCCTTTTTGACATGGTCCCACCACAGCTGAGGAGCTTTGTGAAGATTCAAAGGTTCCCACGCAGCTGCAGTTAAAAAATACCTGGAAGAGAGCAGGCAAAAGTGTATGATAACCTAAACGGTGGAGAAGTGGATGTTTAGGAATTGCACACCGTGCTTCTCTGGATGGCTGGAAGTTTAAGTGCAAAGTGGGAAATGTTTTAGAAAAGGAAAAGCTTATTCAAGGAAGGAGAAAATTATAAAGTGTCTACTGTTGATGAATCTAGTTATTAGGGTTTTTTTCCAACAGTCCTGGTAGCCAACAGAAAAAAAAAAAAAAAAAAGAAGAAAAAAGAAAAGAAAGAAAAAAAAAAAGCCTCCAACATTCGCTGCTTGTGATTTCTGCTGGCAACACCAAGTGAGAAAATTTTAAATGTTGGTGGCATGTGGGAAATCCAGGCACAGAAAATTCTCAAAATCTTGTACATTCAGGCCCAAACACAGTGATGAATACAGGGTTCAACCTGAGACCTTGGAAAAGACTTCTAAATTTAGAGACCATAAGCGAAAATGTGGGTTTGTAGTTTAAGCAAAGACATATTAAGCTAGGTAGTGGCAAGTTCTAAAGCTTTAAAGTGTAGATGTAGAAGTAGTTATAGAAATAGTAAAGAGTTTTAAGGTAAACAAGGCAAGTAGCAAGTAAGTTTATGTGTCACTCTATGATTGGATAAGAAAGGCTGCATTGCAGCAGGATGCCTGATACAGTTTAATTAGCTATAGGTGTGAAAATAAAAATAATATGTGTGGAAGTAGATTATTGGCTAATAAACCTTTAAAAACTCCTGTAACATTGTGGTCTTGCTACCACTGACCACGGACACTTGACTTCTAAATTATGCAGTGAAGATTTTCTCATCCTTCATGAGACTGAGGCAATAAATAATACTTTAAAGATGTCTTGGTGGTCTGTGGCAGATTGCTAAAAAACCCAGAGGAGTTTGAGGCTGAAGAGGGTGTGTAAATCCACTTACTCTGACAGATCAGGTTGTATGAGAATAAAGTGATCACATCTGATACGGAAATGAAAGATTTCCTTACGGTGCTTTTCCCGCTGCCGTTGGATGCCTGGCAGCCAGCAAGGCAGGCGGAAACGTAGGTGACTCCATTCTCCCCACAGATGGGGTCCCAGTCGTTCTTGGAACACGAGCAGCCTGAGTTGCACTCTGAAAACAGGCCTTCCTCATAATCAGTCATCAGTTTAGCTCTGTGGAAAAAGAGAAGTTGCACAGGTATTGATGTGGAGAAAATCACCATCACCTCCTCTCTGCCAGGCACACCTGGCCAGATCTTCCCTCTGTGGTCCATTAAAGGTTGTCTCTTCACATCCACACAGCAGTGAAAAATCCTTATTTCTCTATTATCCAAAGGTTTTCACACTATCACACCACCTACTGTGAGATGGTATTTACTTTATTAAGGGGGACAACTAGCAGTTTATATCCATACATTTTCTCAGATTTTTTAAGGTTTTAGTTATGCAGTTTTAACACAACTAGGCAAGTGGCAAAGAAGGGATTGGGTTACTCACAGGAAATGGTCTCTGTAGAAGTTAGCAAGGAACTTATCAGAATGGGATTTATCCAAACTGAGTCTGACACCTTGCATGACAGCTCTCTGCCAAATTCAGCCATCAGACACAAGTGGAGCAGTTACCAGAGCTGCTGTGAGTCAGTGCTGGAAACTCCTCCCAAAAAGTTAGTTTCACAGAGTAACAGCATGCACAAAAATGTTAGCCTCAGGTGTACTTCACGGTTAACATCAGGGTTAATCCATGAATCCCTAAGTTTGGGGTTCAAAGGCTATTAAATGCCATTCATTGTTCAGCAGCACACAAGGGAAAGAAACAATTAATTGAATCTCTTCCCCCCTACTGAGCTACTCACATTTCCAGGAATCACTGGGCTCAAAGGATGGGTCCCATGGCAATAACAATTAAAAAGTAATCAGAAAAATAATCTGCACTTGTGACAGAAACCCCACTGGTTTATGCCGTAACCATGAGAGGGTCATGACACAACACCTGCTGGAACGGAGCGGTTCCCACTGATTTGAATCAAATTTCTGGGAAGCATATTCAGGTCAGTCACTCTCTTTTCAACAATATATACTTTGTGAAATAAAATGAGGAAGGGTTTTGGTTTGCAGCAGCCCTTTCTGCTGAAGCATGGCCTTCCCAGCATACCCGTGGTACGACACGGTCAGTCCGGCCACGTCCGAGTTCTCACAGCCCATAGCAAACAACGAGAGGAGCAAAAGGTAACCAAAGAAGGATGATCCCAAGGAGAGTTTTGCAGCCCCTAAAACACCGACTCTGAATTTTTTCATGATCAGTCCTCCAGAGAATATGCCAAAGGCCACGGCAGGAATGTTAATAAGACCTGAAATCAAACAGAAAAATCTGTATAAATGAAAACACCAGCTCAGTGGACTAACCTTGTCAGCCACAAAAACAGCTGCAGCAATCAGATGGAGGAACAAAACAGAAAAGATCTTCAGTCAGGGCATTATATTTTGTCCAGACTTAGACTGATCCTTGGAGTGTTGCAAAGGTGGTGAGACAGCTTTGAAAAACTTACTCCCAAGGACATGCTTCTTTGCTGTTTTTTTGGCAGAGATTATGGATAAAGTTTAGATAATGCTCTTCCAATTTCTTAAGCTAGGTGGGTTTTTTTCCACAATTAGTCAGTAGAGTCATCTTACAATTCCTAGAGGACAAATTTAGTTTTACCTAATGTTAAGAAAGCCTGAGCAAAACCTACTTTTTTTCATTTTTTTCTAGTGCTTCAAATTGCTCTGGCAATTTTGATATCTGTTAGATGTTGTGATAGAACCTGTTTTTTTTAAAAAAAAGAAGAAAAAAGAGTAAGAGGTTGTGAAAGAGACAAAACCACTGTGAGTTTGAGTCAGCCCTCAGGTTTTTTAGGAAGGATGGATTTGGAGGGAAAGGAAAAGGAGGAAGAAAAATCACCTTATTGCAGGGATAGCCACTCAGCAGGGTCCTTCCCTATCCAAAGCATCACACACTCTGTTGGATACAGTCCCTATGCTCAGAGAAATCAAATGGTTCTTAATCCTCACTCAGTTTGCACATACCTGAAAGCTTAGCTCCAGAAAATCTTTAAATACAATGAGAAGTACTATACTGAATGCAGGGATTGTTTTCTGGACTTTCTTTGGCCATCAGCTACACTTGAAGATTTCTCCTTGCTCTGAGGAGTTTCGTGCCAGGAAATTCCAGCTTCTATCTTTAACGGAATTAACATAGCACAATGGATCATTGCAGCTTTTCTGCATATATATACCTCTGTTGCTGTGCAACTAATGCTGCTCTGGAACAGGGCAGTTCCCTCTGGGTTGGGTAGATGTAAACCTCTTTGCTGCTTAATGCTATTGAAGCCCTGGACCTCTGGAGCTGAACCCCACAAGCAGGTTCAGCAGCTGGGCAGTCAAGTCCACCCCGCTGTAGTCAGCTACAAAAATGTTGATTTCTGTACCCAAAGGCTGAAGCAGCTTCTTTCTCTTGTGCTGTATGAGACAGCTTGGGATCTGACTTTTGATTTCATTTGACACCAATCTCTTCAGAGAGTCACCCTTAGCAGTCACTGAACTGATCTTCATTTTGTTGAAATAAATGGGAAGGCAGCAGATCTGTCTGATGATAAATTTATGTGAACTATTTTAAAATTATTTCTCTGGTATTTTCTTGTGTTGTACATATATTACTTTTAAAATTTCCAGTTAAATGGGAATTAAGATATCAAACCACATAAACATTTGCAGTAACTCTTGCATAGATAAACTCAGAGTTAATTAATGCTGAAGGAGAAATTAAATAACTTACCTTCTATGAGCTATTACTTAGACAAGGAAAGAGAAGAAATGAACACACTCTAAAAAAATTACAATTTTTCCTATATGTATATGCCACTCCTAAAATGCCCATTTTAAAGATATCAAAAAGCAGATAGAGAATTACCTATGACAAAGTTAGTTTTTGAAGATGTCTGCCCATACTGTTGTTCAATATACTTTGGCTTATATGTCACCATGCCAAATAAAGAATTGAACTGAATGATACTTGCACACAAATACAGAATGTAAACTGGATTCCCAAAGAGGTTCTTCAGTGATGGGAAGAACTCTGAAAGACAAAACAGGAGAAACAACAAGTAGGCCAGAGAGAGAACAAATGCTGTGAGTAATGCTTTGTAACATGTGTGTACTTCCAAAAAAAGCCCCAAACTGCAAAACATTTCACAGGGAATCTGTGAAGTTCCATGATGTTTCTAACAGCCCCCCAATTCTGGATGGAGGAACAGTGGAGCAAAACACTAAGCATCAATTTTCCAGAAGAGATATCTTGTTTTAAATACCTTCTTTCCATCATAAACTAGGAATGATTTGGTTTCTATGTGTCCTCAACAGCCACAGCACTGTTTAGCTTAATTTGGGGCAAAGAGTGCTCAGCACAGCTGACAGTAAGCACAGACATATTGTGGTACAGATTCAAGTTCTGAGGGAAAATGCTTTTGGCAAAGCATGGCCAAGGAAATGCAATTGTGCAAACCAGCTCCTGTCAAAATCCAGACAGCCTCCTCTAATACTGTAGCTGGTCTGTGCCCATCTATATTCTGATCAGATATTGTACATGTTTTTCTAATGCATGAACTTACAGGAAAAAAATAATTAGCAAACCCCAAGGGTTGGTTTCCTTTTGAGCATCTTTTCTGCAATAGTCACTATATGCAAATAAAAATTTTTTTGCAGAGGTTCATGATATGTGCTGGGCCACTACTGTAATTTTACAAATCTCTGCCAAAGACATTCTTATGCAATAGCAAGTCCAGAGAACATTGAAGAGACCTTTTTGTTGTGTACTATTGGGTTGGAGAGTGAAACCTGGGGGAAAAAACCCCATAATTCTGAAACCATTAAAATAGGGACTCAGAAAGTATAAAATTTTTAAGTCTAAAAGCCTTTGAGAGAAAAACTCAATAATCAGGAAGAAAACTCAGGTGCTTTGCCTTTTGCCATCTCTGCAAGCTTCGCTTGCTGCCAACGGGATGTGCCTTGGTCTTTGTTCTCCTCAATGATGAACTTGGAGTGCTCGGAAGAGGTGCTGGAGTCCTTCCTGCTCTCGGGTTTTGGGAGGTGCTTGGGCAGGAACCAGAAGGGGATGCCAGCCAGGACACTGATGACCCCAGCTATCAGGTACCCCAGCCACCACGCTCCCACCCACTGCACATCCTTGGGACTGATGGTGACGCTGTCTGGAGAAAGCGGAAAACAAGAAACAAATAAATGCATTTTGAGAATATTTGCTGCTGATAAGGAAGGTGGTTTTGCAGGGACTTTCCATCCCCACCCCAGCAGGTTTAGCTGTGCTCTGTGTCACTTATGGGTGTTTTACAGGAGCAGCTGTGGGGTCATGCTGAGGACTTGCTGATTGTTGGGGCACAGCAGCAGCCCAGCCCTGACATTGCTGTGCCACTTGCACACCCCCAGAGATGCTGCAAGGATCAGCACATGGGCAGTCCATGTGGCCACTCACTTGTTCCCAGTCAGGCTGTTCTGCAGAAAAGCCCCAGGAAATCACCTGTTTTCCTCCTGTTTTCTTTTCTTCCTGTTTTCTCAGAAGGAGGACAATCAAGAGAGTTGGTACCCCCTGCCAAACCACTTTTCTAGGCAACAACAGGATATTTAAAAAAGCACATGCAGGATCCTGAGCCTCGATCCTGTTTCCTCCTGGCTCCCATTATCTCCCCAGAGTCTCCTTAGCACAGCATCTCTTGGAGGTACCTGCTGCAGATCTGCTGGGGCTGAGGAAGAGTCAGACCTTCTTCTTCCTCTACACCCATCCTTCTTGCCAGCCTATTCTGCATGGACCACTAAACTGCTGTCATCCTTTTAATTTCAGGACATGCCTACTCTACCCCTGCTAGCCTCTCATGCCTAGAAGATAACCAGAGATTTCTTGGCCTAAAATAGGCATTTTGGAGCCTGCTTGGATTTTTAAAGCCTGAGTGTTCTGACTTACCCAGATCTACAAAGCCAATGTCAACATAAAGTTTGGCACACAGGGATCCCAGGAGAAATCCAAATATTGGCCCTATAATTGCGACTGTCTGCACACAGCCTGGAATAGAAAACAGGGGACTGTTACACTCCTGAGCTAAAAAGGGCACTGGTTCTTCTGCACCTAGCAGCACATTATGGAATGTGATGGGCAGCAAGAGATACAGTTACACAAATTGAAATATTTTCAAGAAGGAAAAAAGTCATCAATAAAATTTTCCCCACTACGATAACGCTTTTTTGTTGTTATCCAATGACAGAGGTAAATTCAGCCTGAAGGAAAAGGTGTCAGGAAACTGAAAGGCCTAAACTCAATAGCATCACCCATCTATTATTGCTGGAAATGCTTTAGCTGACAAGATTAAAGTAACTGCAAAGCAAATGTCATTTTTCAGAGTTAACTGGTCACTTTAAGTTGAGGTAGGCCCTGAATAGGCTGAGAAACCACTTTGTTTTGGTTTCCACTGTTAACATGTTTCAATACACCCTCAGCCAAACTTTCTGAATTCTTTGAATTTGAAAAAAATTACCTGGAAATCTGGGAAGACTGAATCTTTTACAGAGAGAATCTGGTTTTTTTTGCCTTTTGCCTGGCTGGAAATTTGTTAAGAGCAGAGGCTGAAGAGTTAGGACTTTTTGGTAATATTTCAGGTGAATGTGCAGTGATCAGACAATGAACACAAGAAAACACTGATCTCAACTTTCTAAAGTTTGAGCGCTATTGTTTATAATCCTACATTAATCTGGAGGGATTGCTTTGAGTGCCCACTGAAATTCTATTTTAAGTGCTTAAGAGAGTGCCTGTTTTTATCACTTTCCAGAGAACTGAATGTGCACAGAGGCTCAGCAGTCCACATCCAGAAGAATTAGGAAGATTAGGGTAACAGCAGGAAGCCAAGGTCAAATTCTTTCACCAAATTAAGATAATGGAACTGCGCTGGTATAATTAAATGGGAACTTGGTCCCTTGAGTGTACATGACTGTTAAATAAACTTTAGTATTGGAAATTATGCAAACAAAACAATCAGGGCAAGTTAATTCAATAACATTCATTCCATTATTCAGAATGACTCAGTTTCCTCTGGGGGAAAAAATCCATTAGGAAAAAGAAATAATATTTATTTTACCAATATATAAGGCAGCATTCTCTTCAACAGCATAATCATCGATGTATGTAATGCCCAGGGGCTGGATAGGGGTTTCACCTATTCCACGCAAAAGATTTCCGAGTAAAACATAGATCCACATGGAGGAGCCTGCTTCCTTCTCACACCCTGTGTGCATAACAAGAGACAACAACGATGTGTTTATAGTAACAGCTTGACACTGAAAGCTCGGGGCTCCTAAAATACCTCTGTTGTGGGAGAAACTGTAGGAAAACTGTGAAACAAGGTAGACAAATTTTTAGCATGAATTGCCTCAAATATACTACAACTTTGCTGGTTTTATAAATTTGCCACCACGTCCCTTTTCAGAGAACTCTTTCACTTCCTTTTAACCAAAACTGGGATCTCCTGACAGAAAGATTTGGGAAACATTAAGGCCAGTGAGCACTACCAGCCCCAAGATTTAACAGAGATCATTCTCACCTGCATTTATCTTTGCTTGAGTTTTCTCCAAGGCTGAGAGTGGAGTTTGGCTTTTATCCTGCAGACATGGAGAGAGGCTAACAGTGGAGTTGGTGGTGGAAGGGAACCTTTCGTACTGATATCTGTTTGGAAAACAAAGTTTTATTTATTCATAAGTACTGATAAGAAAAAGCAATCAGATCTGTAACTACCAGATAGCACTTAAATGCAAATTTCATCTTAATCCATAAGAATCCCTCTGGATCCCTTGCCAGTGGTAGTTTACAGGGGATAAACAGAGCTCTATTTATACTGCAGCAGTGTGTGAAAATTGTCCCGTTGGTTCTTTTTGCATCAGTGATTCATTTCAGTTTAACAGGCACTTTGCTCTGATACATGAATTTGGACTGAGATTATCAGACACTGATGTATCCTCTGGCTTGTGATTGGTACTCAGATTGACTTCCTGAGTTTAGTCATCACTTCTTTACTGACACTTCAACAATTCCTAAACCACATCAAAATGTGGCCAATCAAGATCGGAGACTAATAAAAAATTACGTTGATTACAACTGAAAATAGTATACTTGTTAAATTATTTGCTCCATAGTAATAAATCTTTTCACACAAAAAATTTTAATTAAGTAACCACATCCCCATATGCCTATTTCTATCTTCATAATCAGTGCCTAAATGTTTTAGTGAGCTGCCATTCAGTGTGCACAGCCCAGCTGGAAAACAGGGATCACTCTGCACTTACCGTCCCATGAAGAACTGGGGCATTGCGATTAGGAATGTTCCAGCTGACATAATTAAGCAGCCTGCTCCAATTATTCTTGGCCTGTGAAGCTTTGCTCCAAAGTAGCTCACTAGAATTATGATTAGGAGGTTCCCTTTGAGAGTACAAAAGGAAAACTGAGTTTTGCTGCTTGTTGACAAGAGATCCCCTAAAATAACAATTCCTAGTGTGTAGTTCAGGCACTGATTTCAGGGAGAGAGGGATGATGGGGTTGGTCTTTCTCCTTCTTTCCAGGCATTCTACAGGAGCCCAATGCCTTCTGTGATAGGAAAACCATAAACCTTTGGATAAACAGCTGGAAAAGAGGAGAAAGACTGTGCCATCTGAAGAGAACAAACAACCAGAAAAGCAGAAAAAGGAGGAATCAAATAGAGTTTTATACATTTAGGCTAAGATTTCATTCCTATGAGTACCACAGTCCACTTAACACCCATGAGATAAATTCAGTAATCTGAAATTGTAAGAGACATGCTGGAAACCTTAGTGTGAGAGGGAAGGAGAGAGACAGAACAAGAAATGTAGATTAAAGTTAAAGGTTTGTTCTCCTGCTGCTTAATAAATCACAAAGGACAAACATTTGGGGGAGGAGGTGGATTTCTGCCTGCAGAAAACCATACAGGCAAATTCTCATTCAACACTCAAAATGTCTATTAGTATGAATTAGCCACATGCTTAGTTTGTCAAATTACAATTTTTTTTATGTCTATGCTGAATTGTTTGTATTAGCAACCTTATCCTATTGGACATATTCATACTGATAGTCCCACTTATTTTTACCAGGTGAGTCTTGCTCAGTTTCATGGTTCAGGGAGATTCATACAATCATTCTTCACAACAAATTGCATTGCTCTTTTCTGAAAATAAAAATGGGTTTCTGCAGCACATACCAATTTCAAAACTTCCATCAATAACACCAACCAAAGAGGAAGGGATGTCAAATCTTCTTTCTATTTGTGTGATAGTACTTTTTAGATAACTTCCTGACAGTGCCTTAGCAAAATAAACAAAAGACAATGCACCAAGAAATATCTGTGAAAAAAATGACAGTGATTAAAATCAGACAGTACAGAAGATATATGAATTATTTTTAAACAAGTTCTGCATTCCTACCTTTTCTTTTGCCAAACAGCCAAATCAGTATTTCTCCTACTTCTTATTAAATGCTAGATTGCCGATTTGTTAATATTTTATGAACAATATTGATAAAAACCGAATTGACTTACAACCATTCCTAATTTCAGGCAGATGCCAAAACTACTGCTCTGTTGAAACTTGTGATTTTCTCAGGAGGGAGTATCTTATAGTAACCAAATGGGTAAATGCTAAGTGTGGCTTGCTGGGGAGGTGAGATTTTGAACATTTTTAAATATGTTACATGTTCTGTGAGATGAACAGTGACCTGCCAGGCAATTCTCTTCTAGGCTCATCCTTCCCTTACAAGATCTCCTGCAATCTCTGATACATGCATTTTCCTCAGAGTGCATTTTGCTGGGGACAACCTTTTCTCACCCTTTTGTTTTGCAGAGACAGTTTTCTCCTTATAGATCGCTATATCTCTTTTACCACATTCTTCTGAATCAGGAGTGGGCTTTGGAAATGAAACTCCCTCTCCCTTCACAGTGCTTTGGTATATACTTCAAAGGTACAGAATGAGCCCCTTTTCCACAAAATTAAACAGGGAGATGAGAGCTGGTCTGAAATGCAGATAGAGGGAGCGCAGGGTCCATAGCATGAACTCTTTGTTCCTGCAGATCTGTTGCCAAAATTTGCCCTCACTGAATGCAGCCCAGCTGAGTTTATGTGCTCCACAGATGCTCACACACAGTGCAGTTGGTCATGGAAACCACAACCTTGCTTTCTACCTTCAGATACAGGTGGTGTTGACTGAATAGGGATATGAATAGAGGTGCTTTCTGTAAAACCCAGTCCCAGAAATTAAGAGACACATTGAGGTTTTATTTGAATAGGAGTCTGAAACTTCATGCTGCTCCTTAATCCTCTCTGACAATCACACTCCCAGTAAGCAGGTGCTCTGAGAAATGCACTCACCTCCAGTGCAAATCTCCTTACAGCATCTCATTTGACAAGGCACAGTGGTAATAACATCACCGCTGAATGCAAATTCTTGTGTTAAGGTTCAAATATATCTCTGTGTCATGTTCAGTAATCTTTGAACATTCTGGTTATCCTTCCCTTTTCCTTCAGAAAGAGTTGTGGGTAAATAAACATATAAAACACCTCTCTGGTTCTTTTTTTCCTACAGCAGCAGCTCTCAAACAACTCTCTAGTACAAATATTGCCATAATATTTTACATCTTCTGTTTGTTTATGCCCTTGGATTTTAAATAGCAATGTGAAAGCACTCCTTTTTTTTTTTTTTTTTTTTTAACAGGAAAATTGTATGGGTAAACTATAACTTGAAATGCTTCTGCATGTCTTTGGCACAAATTATTTTCCTGGGTTTGCAACTGTCCCAGGTGTGCAGTGGTGGAAAGACACTCCTGATTTAGGGCTGAGACAGAAAGGTATACATGATTTCACAATCTTCTCTGGTCTGCCAGTGCTTGTAAGTAGATATTTAACCTCATCTTTCTGGTTAATAAAGGCAATTTTAAGATATAGGAAGGTTGATAGTGAAGGTTGATAATTGGTAGAAATAACGTGTTGTGTCTGCATATTGTTTTCTTAACACATCAGGCAAAACCTGAAGCAGATTTCTTAATGAGTTAAAGATATCTTTAATAATTTCATTCTGACTCAGCAACTAATCAGAACTTACAAAGGGTTAGTTCAAAAAAAAAAAAAAAAAAAAAAAGAGACAGGTTTTCTAGGTTCCTACAGGAATACCTTAGTTATATCAGTTTGGAATACGGTTTTTTATGTCTTCCCAGAAGACACAACTTCTTTAAACATAAAGAAACTGAGCTGAAATATTATTGCTTTTCTATTTCTGGAGCTAACAGGCTGATTCTTGACTGGCTGATCTGTGACTGAAGTTTTATCCATCGAGGGGATTGGATTATCATTGTAGCAAATGAAGAAGCAATGATAGAATTATAATATGGTACAAAATCTATTTAATACAACTCATCTTCTATTTCAAAACAAAACCATTCAAAATTTATAGACTTCAGGGCAGCTATTGTTCATGTCATTGGCTGTACTGGGAGCTGGATTAATATCTGAAAGTAGATGTGTAGAGTGAGGGGGAAAACCCCCAGAAGCATGATGAAAACAACGAGATAAAGCCGAAGACTGACTTTCTGTGTAACTCAAACCATCTCACCATTGCATGGTGATTTTGAGACCCCACCCAAGAGAGTGTCAGCATTTTGGAAATCATGTAGAGGCAGTAGGCAAAGATTTGTGCTGCTTGCTGTGCTCCTGAACAGGGAACAATGTTCATCCAAGGTGCAGCTCCCACCAGCAGGTAGGCACAGCTGCACTGTGAGGCTCAAATCAGGGACCTCCCATCACCTCCAGGAAAAGCTTCTTGTGGGTGAGAGAGACGTGGATAAGGTGGCAACACTTCTGCAGTTCCATTTCAAAGTCACCTCGTGTGGAGTTCTCTTGAATGAGGAATATTACAATAATTTTTAAAAAATACAGCAGTTGAAACACATGGACTGTAATACAATAAATATTGCTTTGGATAGCCCAGGAGACTATAATTTTAAGCTATTGTCTTAAAAAAGCAAGCTGTACTGACAGCTGCTTGTGGTATCTCTCTGCCAGTGCTCTGCTCACAATTTCAGGTGGAGTAATAAGGAAGATAAAGGGACTTTTTAGAATGGGTCTTGAAGATCTCATAATATGCAAGCCTCAGCCAACAAATTGTATTTGACGACTGCCAAAAGTTTGGCAAATACAGATCTGAAGAAGATTTTCCTGTGACTTAGGAATAGCTCTAATAATTTCATACTGACTCAGCATGACATAATAAGAACTTAAAAGGGGATCATTTATTCCAAAAAAAAAAAGAGAAAAAGAAGAAGAAAAAAAAAGAAAAAGCAAGAGAGATTTTCTAAGTCTCTACTGGAATACTCAGAAATTCTTACTCTACCTTTATACCTCCACAACACGACTGTTTTTCCTTGGACGCGGATGATTCGGATTTGAACGAGGATCGGTCCACAGGCACGACTGTGTTGTTTGAGAAAAAGTGAGTATGTTCTTTTGATGAAATCTCCATGGTGGTATCCTCTGCCTCTAAAGCAGAAAACATGGAGAACACTTTAAAAGGGCATCCTATTAGCTCAGCCTCAAAAGCTCATCATGTGACAGCAACACCCCGCTGGACTGTTTTCCCAACAACACCAATTACCAACCTTTACAACAGAATCTGACCAGTGCTCTGGACGTTTAATTATGGAAATTTGCAATCCACTTGCCTATAATAATGGAGATTAAATCATACTCAGCAAACAGCCATCATCTTCATTCTCCAGCTGTCATCAATGTGATTTCATTAAATATTTGACCAAGTATTGCCAGCAGACTAAACAAGGCTCATTATCATTTTAAACAACATTTCTGAAGTTTACATGCAAATTCATGTTTCTAGATGTGACCAAGTCTGTAGGGATTTCTCAGCACTGATCTCTGAATTTCCCATATATTTGGGACATTAGGTAATTAGATCAAAGGAAATCTATCCCCATTAATGAGGCACTTGAATTGTTTTAGATGGAAACATTAGCTCTAATCATCTGATGTTAGCTAATGAGTTACACAAGAATAAAGAGGTTTAGTTCCCTTTACCATTTTACATAGAGTCTTAGGGCTCAGTGGTCAATCGTTTTAGGAAAAATGTGAATTTGCTTCTTCATAGGTAAATAAAAAGAAGTAAAGATAACCTAAATACTGTACTTTGAAAACAAAAGATATCACTAATTCTTAAATTTCTAGTTACATACTGCAGTACTTTGTTTTTAATTTCAATCTCTAAATCAGATCTGAAAATATTTATGAAATCAGCTTCTGCGTTCACTTTTAGGCAGTCCCATGTTTTACAGAACTGCTGCCTGAAAATTTGAATAGGAAAAATTCCTGTTCTTTCATGTTTTTCTGAAGACCCAGATGTCACATAAGTTAAAAATATGTACGGTTTTATGTATATGTATATACCTCTGGATACATGTTTTCATGGCTTCCCAAACAGGCACTTGTTTTATCAGAAATAGAAGTGAAAAATAACAAAAGTATATTTTTAGATGGTAAGATTTTCTCATAGGCTCTGTTCATATTTGAACAAGACAAAAAGACTTTGCTTGTGGCCCCAAAATTTTCACTGAGATCTCTCCATCCTTTAAAATAAGAGTTATGACTACATATAAGAGATATATTTGCATTTCACTGTCCTAACAGGAATGCTAATGTATTTCTTTATTGACACTAAGGAGTATTGAGGTTTTTTTTTTTTTTTTGTGCTTGCTGAACACTTATAGCACCTGTTCTTGTTCTACTTCTGATTTTCTTGATGTCACAGTGTCTCTCTCTAGCCCACCTTTGGACCTGTACAATGGGAAATGACAGCATGTATCTCATGGCACTTGCATGAGGATAAATTCTTTTATGGTATAAGGTGTCATGATCACATAAGGTGTGCTGCCATGCAAGCACATCAAATATCCTTTACCATAAGGTTCAAAACGCTCTGCATGTTTACAGCAATTTTGGAATGAAAAAAACCTCCAAAACTGGAAAAGGAAAACACCACAGCTAAATGAATTGTCCTTATCTCTGAGCAAAGCAACTTCCAGCTAGAGAAGGTGTTTACAGCAATTTTGGAATGAAAAAAACCTCCAAAACTGGAAAAGGAAAACACCACAGCTAAATGAATTGTCCTTATCTCTGAGCAAAGCAACTTCCAGCTAGAGAAGGTGTGGCAGAGGTGTAGGGGGTCTCCTCCACTGCACCACATATGCAGGATTGGTCAGAACCCAAAGAAAATATTGCTGTGGTGGTGTGGGGGTGAAATATGATAAACTGACATATGATAAACTGGTTGACAAATATATGATAAACTATGATAAACATATGATAACCTTATGACAAGCATATGATAAACTAGCTTTACAGCAGCATGCAAGCTTGTGTTCCACTGAGTTGAAACAAATCTCAGATGGACTGCAGAGCTTAAACAAAACTTATGCTCAGATTATTACAGTATAAAAATTGTTAACTTTTATTGTTTGACTGTCAAATTCAAGAGTGCGAGGAAGGCTTGATATCCCTGTAGGTTTTAGTATTCCCCCAGCTGCTCTTGTGGCATGGCTTTGAGGAGGTTGGTACTTTTCAGACCATCTCAGAGCATCAGTTTGGTTGCCCTGACAATGCTTCTGAAAGAATTTTTTAACACAAGACAGAGTACAGAGAAATGTACCCAGTGGAACCACAGCCAACTGCACTGCTGGTTTGGATCCTTCCTCTTTAGTGCAACCAGAATACACAGGGCTGTTTCACTGCAATCACAAATTTGCCACTCAAACACTTTTGGCACTGTTGGTGTTACACTGGGAGTATTCCTGATAGACTGTCAATCCCAGTGGGAGGTGAGGGACATCTCTGGTTTTATCCAAGGAAGTACCTGGCTGGTAAGGATAGTCTCTTACTGAATTGGGTATAGTGATATCTAATCAGGTTGTTACCATATCTGGGATACCATATTTCTCTAGTGACATAGAAAATGAGGACAGAGAATGTCTAAGCATTTCCTTTCCAAACATGGCAGAATGCCAGAAAAATGTAATCATAGAATCGTAGAATGGTTTAGGATGGAAAAGACCCCGAAGATCATCGAGTCCATCTGTAGACTCAGCACTGAGAGGTCCACAACTAAACTCTGAGTGACACATCCACCCATCCTTTAAATACCTCCAAGGATGGTGACTCAACCTCTTCATTGGGCAGCTCATTCCAGTGCTTGACAACTCTTCCAGGAAAGATTTTCCTGGCACACAATCTAAACCTCCCTGGTGCAACTTGAACCTGTTCTCCCTTGTCCTATTACTTGTCACTCAGGAGAAGAGCCTGACCCCTCCTCACTACAGCCTCCTTTCAGGGACTTGTAGAGAGTCATAAGGTCTCCTCACAGCCTCTTTTTCTCCTTGGTAATCACCTCCAGCTCTCTCAGTTGCTCCTCACAGGACTTATGCTCCAGACCCTTCTCCAGCTCCATTGCTCTTCTCTGGACATATTCCAACACCTCAACATCCTTGCAGTGAGGGGCCCAGAAATGAGCACAGGATTTGAGGTGTGGCATCACCAGTGTTAGTGCAAGAGGGTAATTCCTGCCTTGGTCCTGCCGGCCACACCCTTGCTGATACAGGCCATGATCCCATTGGCCTGCTCCTGCACCTTTAAGATTCCTTTCTTGAAGAGTGGCCAGCCTTCCTTGACCCCTTGGCCCCTCAGAACTGCCTCCCAAGGAACTCTGTCAACCTGTTTCCTAAACAGGCCAAAGTCTTTCCTCCACAAGTCCAAAGTGGCAGTTTGCTGAGCTCCCCTCCTTACTTCTCCAAGGATTAAATCTCTTTCATTTCGTGATCACTGTGCCCTACACAGCCTGCAAATGCCACATCACCTTCTCAGTTCACAAACAGGTCCAGTGGCACCTGCCCTCATCAGCTCTGTCACCAGCTATGTCAGGCAGTTTTCTTCCACAGCAGGAACTTCCTAGACCTCCTAGACCTCACTTCCCCTCTGCTGTGCTGCATTTCCAGCAGATTCCCACCAGGACATCTTCCTTGCTGGCCTTTCTACTGACTCTTACCCATAAACAGCTGTCCCTGCTGGCACTGTCATTAAGCTCTAGAAATCAAAACACTCCCTACACCACTGCCTCTCTCTTTGTGCCTGTCCCTTCTGAAGAGTTTGTGACCATCCACTGCAGCACTCCAGTTGTGCTTTGTCACACCTGTAACAACGGAGTGAGTCCAGGTGGGTGACACTGCCTGAAGGGCAGCTGCTGGCCATGCTCACACCTTGTCCCTCACTGTCTCCTGGGCTCACAGCAGGGGCTCAGACCCCTCCTCCCATCCCTGTTCCCAGCTGTCTGGGGTGTGGCAGCCCTCTCTGGTGGCTCTGCTTTCCATCCCACCTCAATCAGCCCGGCAGCTCACCTGTGACACAGCTTGGGTGGCAGTGGCACTCACTGTCCCGAGGGCTGGCATGTGGAGCTGTGCCTGATGGTCAGGACACACCTGTCCCTGAGCATGCATTCAGCAAGCTGAGACACCTTCTGAAGTGCCCCTCCACTCATCCAAACTCCAGGCAATGAGAAAACATCCTTCCCCCTCTGGAAACTCCTCCACTCTGCAGTAAGCCTCCTTAGCCATGCCTTTGCTGTGTGTCAGCCCACAGGCACAGGAGCTGCCCTTGCTGGACTGGGTGGACACAGAAGACTCTTCACCCATGAACCCTCCTGCAAGAGATCCTTGATGAAAAGTGAAGCCATAAAGAGAAGAAGAAAAGCCAAGTCTTACCTGGCAGCAGGAATCCCAGAGACGGTGCCTACCAGCTTTCATAGGTAAGCTTCCTCCACTGCTTGTGCATACCCACACTTGCATGCACAGGCACTGGTCCCAGCTTAGAAGGGGGAAAATTTGGAGGGGAAAACCTCCTCTTAGCAATGACCCTTTCTGTGGATGTACATCTTATACTGGAGGTAGAGAAAGAAGAAGAACGGGGGTGGGGGGAGCTTGTTTTGTCTCTTGTTTTGCCTGAGCATTTGCTGTTTGTCTGCCTCCCATCCTCCTCCCCCACCTCTTCAGGTTTTTCTTCCTCTGTCCCCTCCTATCAATTCCAGGGCGCTGGGCACACCAGCAAAGCAAAGATGCTGGGTGCCCTAGATGGGAATCATGAAGAGCATTTAAACAGCTCCCAGGGGGTATTTTTCTTTGCAAGTTGCTGTAAGTTTGATGAGGCACGTGACAAAGCTTTGTGGAGAGGAAAAAAACCCCAAAACTCTGATCTTCTTAATTGCTTAATTCCAGGAAACAAAAGAATTCAAGGGGGAATGTACTTAGGAAAAAAAAAAAAAAAAGGGAAAAAAAAAGAAAGAAAATGGGGAATGCGTGAGGGAAGACAGGCTGGAGGGTGAACAGGTGATTCACAAAGACTTCTTATCCAACCCCTGGTCCTTCCTGTTATGCCCAGTATGCCCTGCTCCCCAAAATCCACAGGACAATGTCCCTAACAACATGAAAAAACCCTGCAAAAACCAGAATGAAAAAGATCCATTAAGTATTGCATGGGAGTGTCGGTCAAATTCTTTGCCACAAGGAAAAGAAAGGAAATTTTTGAAGACTTCATTCCCATCCTGAGTTTTTCCTGCCACAAAGTCACAGCTGCTGAAACACTTATTTGCAAGTTTGGGTAAAGGTGAAGAACATGACTAGTTCCCCCTGTAGTTTGTTGAGCTGAGAGAGGCTGTAAATCCCGTCTTCTGCTACCCTGTAGGCTTTGATTATATAAACAGAAAAGGTATTAAAGTTTAAAATTCTTCTTCCTTTTCCCTTCTTATTCCCTCCCACCCTCTGCAGTACAGCAGGTTCCCATGGCAGCTAAAACCTCACTCACACAGCCACACAAAGAGTAGGCTTTTGCTCTCCCAGATTTAATACAAATTATTATCCTTTCCTTTGTTATTTCTCCATTTTGGGTTCTTAGTGTGGCTGGAATTTTATTACACTACACGTAATTCACATTTTGTACTTTTAAAGTGTCTTGTATCCTTCTTTGGTTTGGAAACTTGGAAATCTATTTTCCCCTTTTCTAAGAGCTATCAGGGTGCCTAATAGTCCACAGTAATTAGTGATTTAGGAGACTTAGTGATTATGAGCTCTTTCAGCCTCTTTAAGAGAACAGCTTCCAGGCCATTTCCTTCAATTATTAGGAAAACTGAGTTCACACAATACGGGATCTGTACTAGTTTTGCATGACCTTTAATCTTCACTGCTGACCTTGTTGCTTTCAAAGATTTCTGACACAAATTCCAGTTATTCTGCCACTGGTAACCTTTACCACACTGTCCTTTAAAATAAGTGAAGTTTCATTATCAGATTGGTAAATTTGTTATAACAATCACTTAATCTTCCAACACCCCATGATGCTACAAACTGTATTTACTGATAAACACCAGAGCCTTGTCCTCCACACTTACAGAAAAATACCTACAGGCTGGTTTTATGTCCTTTAGTAAGCAGCAGTGCTTTGAAGAACAAGGTTTAGTGTAATCCTCTCATCTTTCCTGGCTTTTTGGTTCATTGTAAAACCTCAGTATCTGGTTTTTACCACAGCTGGTCTTTTACTGAAATTGCACTACAGAGCCTCCTCTGATTTCTTTCTAGATGTTGAAATCTTAACTGGAACTTCCCCAAAGCCACTTGGAGGAGGGATTTTCCATTACAGAAAGTTTTCTTACACCTCCAGGAGAGTGTCACCATTCCTTTATGAACTAATTACATAGCAGTTCCCCAGAAACGACCGTACTCATGACCTCCACAATGCTTTTCAAGATGCTCAGAGTAAATGAATACTGGATCCTCTCTAAAATTCACTATGTTAATCTGCCAGAAAAGAAAGTCTCATCCAGGTAGGAATTTCTTAGTCTTGCAGGCTGTCACATGAAAAGGCAATGGAGTTCATCACCTACCACAATTCTCTACTAAGGACTGAGACAGGAAAAACAAATCACTAGCAATTATAATATAACACCTCTTGCTTATCACTTTTCAGTGCCTCCCACAGCACAGCCACACAAAACCCATTGGAAGCTTGGTAGACAATCAACCAGACAAGAAAGGCTTTGCTTTCCTATAGTCCTAAAAGAAATTGCCTACTTGCATACACCACTTCTGTCATTGGAATAAAGCCTATAAAGCAGGTACAGGACAAAGAACCAGACTGAAGCTTGTTCCTTGAGGTCTGTTTTCTTTACATTCTTACTTTGTATTAGTAACACGAAATTAGAAGCCAGACCACCTTCATTTCTAAAGCATAGGTTAAATTAGTTAGACTTACAAAGCCTTGTCTAGCTGGAATGAATAGCTGTGACAAACCTAATCTTCATACATAGGCCCACCATGACACTGACAACACAGCAGGTTTATGGGCCAGTCTTTAGAAGCATGGAATGTTTTCCTTTCTAAAGGACATTTAAAAAAGAAATGTATTCCAACAGAATGAATTTTCAACAGCTAGAAGGAAAAAACTGTTAACAAAAGCAAACCAAAATGTATAAATAGGATTAGGATATATCACATCACCTTAAAATCTGAATTTAAGCAATTCTTATAGTACAACAGAGAATACATTTGCAACCCTTAATATTGTGCTGCAAAGCAAAGTCACTTAGAAACTCTTGGTGGAATGAGACTTCAACTGCTCTCATTGAGACTTGGCCAAATGCTCCTTTAATATTTTATTTTTGCTAACATTTAAATGCTCCACCCCTGAGCCATTCTGTACCTGGACTGACTCAGAGGAGAGCCAGTCACAGCAGCAATTACTGTAAATGTGTAGCTTGCAGTCAGTGACAGGTAGAAAGAGGGAAGACATTTGCAGTTAGCTAATAAGGCATCCTATAAAATCCTATTCACTGCATATAAAATTGCAATTGCTTTAGTTATGCTACTCTACTGCTACGGATTATTAATTTCTCGACATTAATTTTCCTCTTCTTTTTGTTGCCAGTCCTAGAACAGGCTTGGTAAGAATATAGATGAGTAGGAAATCCACTGCCAGAACAAACCTTGGGTGCCCCAAGGTTTCTTTCCACATCAAAGAACCAGAGACAAATTATACACTTAGGCTTTTAGAAGCTCTTGGGGATTGCTGGGGGAATTTCAGCCTTGTGGACTTTCTTGTCCAACTATGGACCTACAGATCTACCCTCAAAGAATGGTTTTCTTACCAAAGGAGAGCAAAGCAACAGAAAAATGTTCTAATTATATTTTGGACCTAACTTCTTGTTATTAGGATATGCAAAGGTCCTGCTGAATAGTCTCTTTATTCTGAGGTGCTCAATCAAATTATTCCTGATATTTACATTTTCAGCCACTTGTATGAGATATCAGAAAGAAAAATTTTCAACAACAGGAATGGCAATAAAGGCCTTTCTTTACTGAACCCTGACCACAGCAGAACAGTATCACCTCCTCTGTGTATGTTCTCCATGCTGGGTACCTGAGGCAGTGTTTAGGAGTGTGGTTAATTGGCTGAACATTACCTTGAAAGTACTTGCAGAAGGTAAAATGGCTCTGAGGTTTGTTTTTTTTTCCTGAATGGTTAGTAAAAAAAAAAAGGAAAAAAGAAAAAAAAAAGGAAAAAAACCAGCCCCCCCCGCCCTGCAACTCAAATGACAGAGCCACACAGGTTTTAAGGAGAAATTAGAAAAGAATTGCTATGTATTTTTATACAGCACTACACTGCAAAGATTCCAGAGGGCCCTGTGAAACCTGTTTGTGAGGGAGTACAACAAACAGGATGAATGAGAAATCCAGTGACGTGACACTCTTCAGGGCAGGAAGCATTTGCACCCACTGGAGATTTGGGGAGAATTTCTGTGTATAAAGATGTAATAAGAGAAACTGGAGCTTGTCCAGCTACTAGAGATTAGTGCCATTGATCTTAGAAAAAGTCCCATAGCACTTTCCTTAATGAAGATAAGTTCTCTGAAGCAGCTTTAAACCCAAAGATTTTGCCTAGAAGTGTAGAAAGAGAAGATACAAATAATTGAGCAGAAGAGCTGATTACACTGAAGGTGTTGAATCGGGAGAATATGATGCCTTTCCAAGAACAGTAATAAACAATCACCATGTGCAAAGGATTGTGAAGGGAAGTAATTCATCAGCAACAACAAAAGGCACATTAAATGAAGCCATTGTGCAGGTGGAACAGGAACCTTCTGTTGTGTATTTCCTGGCTGAAGAACAAGCAGGTGCTGCAGCAACCTTCTATCTGCATCAGACTCCCAAACCATTATTCCTGTGTCTATCCCAGGTTGTTCAGTGATTGTAACTTGCAGTCCACATTGGGTGTGACACAAGCCATCAGAACTTTCAGTTAAACTTGAAATTTGCACGTTTTCCAAAGAATTAATTCAGGGTTTGGATGACCTCTTGGCAGTGAAGCTGTTCAACAAAGTAGTTAGTTTTTACAACTTCCACTGCAGCATGCCAGGTCTCTGGGAATCCAGTGTGGTTAAAAATCCCCCTTGGATGGTGTGAGATGGCAACCTCAGAGCTACAGACCCCATCAGCCAGGGTAGCACCTGCAAGTCCTGTCAAAGCTTTTTGCTCTTCCATCCCTACATTAATCACTGACAATATGTGGGGAATCCGTGGTGGCATTAGGCTGATTTCCACAGGATTTTGGTGAGATAATTGAAGACACATTAAAAGAAAGCATTGGTAAACAAAGAGCCAAGAGCTCTCTGAGAATCCTGCTTGTAGCAAAACACTTCAAGTGCTTTTAGGCAACTGGATTTGCCCAAGCAATTGAGAGTAATTTGAACACCTGGAAAATGCAACATTTAATTGAGCTGCTAAGGACTGTGCATCATGGCCTCCTTTATGTTTTAGCAGAACCCCAGCAAAGGCAGGCTCCTGTGTGGCCTCATTAGCAGATTCACTGCTTCTGCCCCTGTGTTCTGTGGCTCCTCTCTTCCCATGGGAACCTCTTGCTGTTTGAAGAGCTCCAGAGAGAGCTGAGTGATTTTTCAGACAAGTGCATTCTTTACCTTGGTAGTCCCTGCTCTTTGTGGTGAGAAGGAAAAGCTTTTCTGTGCTACTCCAGTTGCATTTGCTCTCTGAGAATTTTAGCATCAAATAATTCCATGCTATTGGGATTTTAAGTGTTTGGGACAGACCAGCTGCTGTCTTAGAAGCAGTTCCCACAGAATAGGTATAAACATTTTACTCTTCTACTGGCAATGATCCTGACTTGTATCTTCCTAATCACTGCCTGGTGGAAATTTCCTTACATTTTTTCCATTCAGAATTTTAGCCAGAGGACAAACAAACTGGGAGCATTTGAAAACTGACAGCCAGATATGTGGCTGATACTCTTGAGGATTTTGAAATCTGTTAACTTTTCACTTACGGGAAAAGAGGCTTTGAACACAAGGTTGATCTACATAATTTTTATGCAACCATTTCGAATCAATTAGCTGAAGAGCTCTCTAGGTTTTTGATGAAAGTAGGTAAGAAAACTTTAAAAATGGGTAAAATTTTTGACAGCTGTGAGATACTTTCTTGAAATTATAAACAGTGAGCAAAGACAGTAGCTAGATGTCAATTCTAGCCTACATAAAAGACTAGTAAAATTTTACACTGAAAAATGACAGCATACTTACCAATATAATGGCAAGAAAATTGATTTCACTCACTGATGTCCCACTTTAACAGATTACTTCTATGATTAATATGGGAAACTGTTAAGGTAACACATTTCATTTTCTCTGGAAGCATTAGTCACTCTGCATTGCTGTGGCTGAGTGCTGCCATGTAACACTGACCACATTCAATTAACTGCACTGAGTAGTACACTGATGATGCATGCTGGAATACTGGTCATCATTAATGAAGAATAGTTATAAAGAGGATTTCCACAGATTGGTTGAGTCACAGAATATTTAACACGGGATTTATCAGCAATCTGAACCAAAGTGCAGAATTCTGCAGGTAAAAGTCTCAGGAAATCAGATACCAATAAACACGAGCTTGGGTCAATAACACACACCAAGCAGGGCTGGCAGCTAAATGGTAATTCAATACATACAAGCTTTCACTGGATTTGAATCAGAGTCTAAAGAGGGTACAAATCATTTGTATTCTGACACTTAAACTGAAAGCTGGGCACCAAAAGCAATTTTGTTCAATAAAGGAAAAAGAAACGCAGCCAACAGGATACCACAGAATTATATTTATGTTGTACATTTGTCTTCACATTGCAACATCCACATTGTTCATTTTGTGACAAGTATTTCTAATAATTTTGAATACATATTTACTGTATAATACATTTTACCAAGAGGCACTTCCAGTAATTCTGGCAAAAAGGAGCTTCATTGTAGTGTCTAACTTACAAAACAGTAAAAATAAATAATGTTTATCTAAAAGATTTTTTTTTCCTGTACAGAATCTATTTTGTACAAAACATTTATCAGCCATTAACTAAATCACTTAACAAATACTTGTGAAGAGAATATATTAAGTATTGCTACATGTATTGAGTGCAAGATACTAGTGAAAGGAAAAGAATAATTCTGTTTATGAAAATCACCTAAAAATACAAGGCCTTGTTCCTGAAGTGTTTAGAAAGGAGAAGCTTGGTTACAACAATATTGACAATATATAAATATAAATTAATGTATGTAGTACTTAGTGAAAAGAACACTGTGTTAAAAACTGGCGTGTACAAATCCTAAACAAGATGGCACTTTTCTGCATTGCCACTTTGGCTGGCAGTTATTTTTTAAAATATTGCTTCAAAAGAATTACAAAGGTACACAAAACCCTTTTCAAATAGAGCCGTATAAAATCACGTCCCCTCCACCTTTTTCTCACCTTTTGAAGTGAAAAAAAATCAAGGAGGGATTAAATTTGTTGTACATGAGTGATTTGTGGAAACTTGCTACTATAGCTGAGTCTGAATAAGCATCATTAAAACAATTTTGCCCCAAGGTCCCAGGCCAGGAGTCAAACCTCACAGGACAGGATGTGAGATGACCAAATTTCTCAGTGTTTTCAGAAGTAAAAGAACTTTGTTTGGTCTGTTGTCAATTAAAAAAAAAATTTGTATAATTTGGCCCTCAAATCTGGTGAGGGTCAAGTGCTTCAATTATATTGGCACACCCAAGATTTTAATTCAGGAAGGGTTGTAATCTTGCTAGGTTAATTTCATTATAACTTTATCAAAATGGGATTTTTAATTTTTTAATCACATCTTCTACATGATATACATACTAGCCTATTGTTACCCAGACAGGCCAAACTGCATCGGAAAAGAATTATTTTTGGAAGGTATTTCTCCCACAACTGGAGGCAAAGGTGAAAAAAGGTGTTTTTGTTGGAAAATATTGTAGATGTTCTTCTATCAAAAGCACTAAAAAGAAAAAAAAAAACTGCCACCCATCAGTGAAAATGTTAATCTGTTAAACAAACGTAACCCACAGTATGAATCACAGCTTTTTAAAAAGTGAACTTAAATTACTTTCCATCATGCAAACATCTGATATTGATTATTCAAGAGAAGACGACTTAACTTTAGAAAAGCAATGACCAAAAGTACGCTGACATGGTTGAAATATTAAAGATATCATCAACATCACACAGCAGTTATTCAGGTTGTCTTTGACCTTTTGGGACACCATCTGCAGTACTGTATCAAGGTTTACAAACACTTACTAATCAACATTTTGCATTCAAATACAGGTTTTCGTTGTGTTTCAGGATCAGGCAGGAATTTTGAAAAGGAAAGTCAGCTTGAACAGACTTTGGCAGGCTTTCTACCTAAAGCAGTATGTACACACATGGCAAACCCATCACTGTTTTCTCTCTGGCCAGATCACAGAGCTTGTTTATTTTAATTTTTTTTTTTTTTAGGAAAGCATGGGGGGAAAATGACTGGGGTCAGAGGAGGAAAAGAAAAAAAACAAAAAAAAAAGCACCACCAAGGCCTCCCAACTCCTTTAAATAAATACTTAAAAGCAAAGAGCAGTTGCTAATTCACATCAATTGTTTCTAAGCATTCGCTGCAGTAGAGGAAGACAGCACTGCAAACAGGCTATCATTTGATCTGATTTCCATGGTTTTGCCTCAGGACAAGAGAATTCACTCGTAAAAGAACACACGGCCTGCAGCTGTGGCAAAGTCCTGTATTCCTGCTCTTATGCTTCCACACAGAAAACAGAAATATTTATGTTTCCCCAACTAGTTCACCACTCAGATACACTTCTTTCCACACCTGCAGATTTCAGTGGTGCTCCCTGGAGCACAAAGACTCCCTTTGGCATCCAGGGCAGGACAATTCTCCTCTGCTGCCCCATTCCCACATCTCAGACATACACACACAGCTTTGGAAGCAAGGAACCTCTGGCACAGACCAGCGACCTGAAAAGCTCAAATGAAATATTCTTTTTTTTTTTTTAAACTCCTCTTGCACCAAGCAAAATTTTCCTTAATGAAGGAGAATTGAACAACTCTAGTCAAAAATTCTTCTTGATTTCCTCCATCCTTCAGCTGGACAGGCCACATTCAAGGCCAGTTGGTTTTCACCCCCTTTTGTCATTGTGAAAATGAACTCTCCAGAAATACACCAGCACTGTTCTGTCCCCAGGCTCCTGAGGAGCTTGTCCCAAGAGCTCAGGCAGATGCTCACTCAGGTGACATCTCCATCCTACTGAGGTGATGTGACGCATTTTTCATCAAAAGAACACCTCCCTGCCAGGAAAACCCCACTAATGGCCTCTGAATGAATCACAATTAGGTTGGAAATGGAGAACAATTCTGACTCAATAACTACCACAGCAGGGGCTAAACCCTGCTTTAATTTACCTGCAGAGGAATGTTGTTTTGCTAAAAGAAAGTGATGAAATTCAAAGAAAGATTTATCATAACAAATTGCTCTCAAAAGTACTGGTGCTATTTTGCTCTAAACCAAAGTCTGACCCCAATAATCAATAATTTTGCAAGCTCTTCCAATGTGTTTTAAGACAGGTGTCACCTAATTTCTGTTATTCTTTCATCTGTTCAAAATCACTTAATTTGTAATCACTTAATGTATTTTTCTCCAAGATCCCTGGACATTCTTACTTGTTGATCCAGGCTGAGGTTGCTGACAGCTTCCCCACACGTACTCAGCTCACAGATCAGCAGCCCTGGATGCCCACACAGAGTCCTTACAGGCTCTGCCACTGACTGATGGTCAATTTGGCAAGATCCTTGCCTTCTTCACACTGCATTCTACTTTCCAGGGGATTTCTGAAGAAAGATGGGGCCAGAATTTCAGAAAAAAAAGAAATTCTAGCAAAAAAGCAGACAAAAATTTAGAATTTTTAAAGAAAACAAATGAACCTCATGTCCAGCATAGAATGCATAGAATGTGGCTTGAGAGAGAAATTTGTTTAGATCCCAAATGGTCCCTTTAAAAGCATCTATTTGAACCTCTATAGCCTTAACTTTCTTGCAGATTCAGACCACCAGGATGATGATTTCTTAAGAAATTTTAACAGTGGTACACTAATAGTACAGACCTAAATCCATCCTTAGGCTGATGAGCATGCAGAGAGGAATTCACACATGATGTCGGAATAAAAACTGACAGAATAAAAACTATCCTTGCACTATTAACAAAAAAACTGACAGAATAAAAACTATCCTTGCACTATTAACAAAAGCATTCTCAAATTACACCTGCCCTGGGAACCATTTCCTGCCATAATATGACTGTGTTTGCCATGAGAACCAGCACCCTGCACCATGTCACAGGGGAGGCCTTTGGTGACACACAGCTTTGTGTAAAACATTTCATCCACAGATGGAGGCCATCCAAAATCCTGCCAAGAGCACAGTAAAATCCCTCTCCCCTAGATTGTTGCAACTCACTTCTGATGCACAGCTTGCAACATCTCATCAAACACCACCTTCCCATTGGAGGAAGTAGATGATTTTCAGAGACAAGTGTCAAAATGCTCTGCACATTAGCTAAAAACAAACCAAGATTTTAGAATTAGAACATAAATATAGAGCATGGTAAACTATTGCCCTTTGAACATGGGGGAAACTACTGTTTTTAGCTACAGCATTTTTGGTTTCTTAGAAGCTAATGTCTTATATGCCTCCTAAAAGAAAAGGTAATGAAATAGTTTGAGGCTTCCCTGTGCTCCCTCTGCAACACAAGTGCAGTGAGAGAAGTTATATTCCATGCTAAACACTGTGTGGCTATCAACAAAAGTGCCAATATAGGGACAAAAGTGTTTAAATGTGATTGTGATGTGACACACAGAGTCCTTTTGTCACTGCACTGGGAGCTGCAGGGACTGCAAAAGCCTCGTATTTCAGGCAAAATTCTAGACTAGAAGAGAACAGGATCAGACACCAAGGGCCATTAAAGTGGGGAAAACAAAAATATCCAAATGCAAGAAAAATCATCTAGTCTTCCTCTTCCTGTTTTTAAAATCCAGAAAACTAAAGTACTTTGGGTTTGCCACTGCAAAACACTGTTTAAATGGGGGTTGCTTTCTTTACACACGGTATGTACCAGGAATTCATATCAACATTGCAAACATCCCACCTAAAACATGAGCATTTTGCTGATTGAATACAACCACTTTTATTTGTATTTTCTTCCTAAAATATTTCATAGGCTGTGGTTTATTTGGTGTTTGCAGCACCGAAGGACTACACAAAGTGGAAAACTTTCAAGATCTGCCTCCAAAAGGCTGCTGTAACTGCAGGTGAAAAGTTTTGCTTCCTTTGGACTAGAAAATATTATAAAGCCCCCTAAATTAATTGCTTCATTATCTATTAACCCCAAAGCACAGAAAAAAAAAAAGTTTTTGACATTCTTGACATAAAATCTCTCTGGTATTTTCTTTTGTGTTGTATCTAAGCCAAGCTGGAGATTCTCTGATCGTTGCCTGCCAGACATGCACTTCAGAGACTGAGGATCAGATTCATGAGGAGGGGCCACCTGCAGAAACTAGATTACTAACTATTCATAGTGGGGGAAAAAAAAAAGTCACCTCTTACCAAGCTGAGCACTCACAGCTACTTCAGCTTCTTCACTGGAATTTCTTTCTAGTTTGGATAAAAACAACAATCATTTTCATTTTAAGTCTGTCAGCAATTTCTTCACCATAAAGGTCCAGTTCAATGACTGTTCCCATGAAAAGGATTGGGTAGCAATGGTGTACCGATTTCTAACAGCTGCCTTGGCAATGCAGAAAAACAAATTAGAAGCTGACATTAATTTTACTTAATGGCAACCAAAAATGATGACTAGAAAAATACAATGGTTTCATTTCAGCACATGTTTTAGATAACTTTTCTTAGTTATTTTTAGTTCTCTTCAAGCCTATGTATGTTAGTTTAGAGGAATATGTGAAAACCTACTTACAGGATTTTGCCTCATTCTTGAATGCTTCTTTGTAATTTTACCAACTGTGCACCCACTGACACTTCCTGCAACAGAATTTCATCTTCCAGCAAAGGCAATATAAAACCCAGTATTAAAATCCAGTTGCAGTGATTATGCACTGAAAATCGAGAAAGAAGTGCTTGGAGATGTGACATTTTAAAGCATCTCTGTAAGTTTAATTTTTAAAGGACAGAATGAGGCATAATAAATCCTTCTCATACTATAAGGTATGCATATCACTTGTACAAGAAAAGCCCAAATAAAATGATCAAAATGACTGAAGAGATACGAAAACAATGCAAGCTGGAATTGGTGGAGACTTGCTGAGATCTTGGAGACAACTCTTTTCTTTTGAATGAATTCTGCTGTGTCCTTTCCCTTTAAAACAGCAGTGTGATTTGAATCTTTCCGTTCCTGATTTCACTGGAAAACACTTCCTAAGTCTTCCTGCTGACAAGAGCATTCAGAACCCTGCTCCAGTCACTCTGCTGAAGGGCAAACACATTTTCTACTGGTAAAGGTAGGACAGGACAATATCAGGCAAATGAAGCCAGAAAAAAACCCAAATCCTCTTTTGAGCAAAACCTCATTCTGACAGAAATGCACAGCAAGAAGGAACTCTGAAGTGATAACACACATGTGACTGCTTTGATAGAGAAAATGTTTTCCAACATTTCAGGGAGGTGTCAACAGGATCACAAAATTTGGTGACTGTGTAACAATAGCAAAAAGTGATGGGTGTAATGACAGAAATTTAATACAGAAAGGACTTCTACAAAATCTGCCTTTCACAAGGAATCTTACTCTCACAAGCAACCTTCTTCTTGGTAGTGGACTGCAGAATCAAAGTAGAAAAAGCATACATTGTCAAAGGATTTTTGAGAGATACTGAAGTTTATATATATAACTCTTTCTGTGGGAACAAATCTCTAAATTGTGGGGTACTGGTTGGTGCTGCCAGTCCCCAAGGGCATTAATATTCTAAAGCCTTGATCCTGTAGACCACTGGTTTCCCAGAAAGGTCTGCACAAATTACTCAAGACTTTACTTGTGGGGTTTGGAAATGGCTATAAAAATGTTTTTGTATTTATTTTTTAAAAAATTATCTTTACAAAACAACTTTTCCCTTTTTTTCTTTTTTCTTTTTTTTTTTCTTAAAGATATCATTATCTACAGGCACCCATAAAAATTTTTCCATATTTACATCTAGATAGCTAATCATTGACAAATATATCGTGAAATAAAATATTGAAAGTGAATATCCAACCTTTTAAATAGACATTTGGCTCACAGCATAAACAACAGAGAAAACAAATGAACAGAACAACAACAACAACAAAAAAGATCTGCTGCTCTTACAGGCCCGATCTTTTTCTTTCTCAAAAAAAAAAAAAAAAGAAAAAAAAAAAAAANACAAATTTATAAAAAAAAAAAAAAAAAGGAAAAAAAAAAAAAAAGAAGGAGAAGAAAGAAGGAAAAAAGCATATTGGTGGGATCAAACATGCTGCTTCTAAGCAGAATGCCAGCAACAAACTGCTCCCATCCAGCACCTCACACTGAAAACCCAAGCTCTCTGAAGCTCATGTGAGTGGCTGCTGGCCCATGCAGGACTGGCACCTGTCCCCCATGCAGCTCCTGATGCACTTTTTGCCTTTTTCTGGGGAAGGCCATGGCCCCCACGCTCCCCTCCCTTTCTCTCACAGCAGTTCAGCTTTGTTCTTAAATGATGCATTTGGTCATTGATGCCCAGAGAGGCAGAGGGTGAGGGCAGAAGGGGATGGTGTGCCCGCAGCTCCCCGTTCTCTCCTGACCCCACAGAGCCCTTCACGCCTGCAGAACCACAGGGAGGGCATCTCCAGGGGAACAGGCTGCTGTGCCATGCAGCTCCCACTGTGGAAACAGCCCTCCTGGCACATCCCTTTCACCAGCAAGTCCAGGAGGTGCCCAGGAGGAGGAGGAGGTGCTGGCACAGCTGGGTAGGGCCAGAGCAGCAGCCTGGGCCACTGCTGCCCACAGCTGGAGTGCAAACCAGGGTTGGAAGGCCATGGGAAAGCAAAGCTCCTCAAAATTGTTCCCTTGCAGGCACGAATTCTCTCAAATCCTGGCCTTCTGTTTTCTTGTGGTACACTGGGACATGTGCTACAGCTCGTGTGGTAAGAACTCTGACCATGCTGTGTTTCCTCACATCCACTCACACTTGCAAACACCCCCTCACTCACACATATGTGTTGGCAGGATATATCAGCATTCATATAAAGCTTTGGAACTTTTATCCCTCAGCATTAAGAGCAAAAGCTACTTAACTGGTACCTTACTGTTAACTGCAAATGTGCTTCAGAAGCAGCATTTCCTTAGATAACTTTCTCCTGTAAATATCACAGTGACCATAATATATCATTAAATGTATTTTGCTGAAGTGTGCAGCCAATAACCCTGGCATATATATATATATATTTATATAATTCCACCCACCCCCAAATCTCTTCAAAGAAAAGTCTGTCAAGCCGGTGTTGCAGTGTGAAAGCTTCCTCGAGCATAGGAGTTGAAACAATGTACCTCACCATAAAAAGGAAAAGAGAAACAAATTTACAGCTGTAGGCGCATTATCCCATACTTCTACAGTGTTGTGTCTAAATGCTGTGCTGGCTTGAGAAAGAGTCTGTGCACGAGTCAATCTGTCTTAAAATACTGCTGTAAATATTGTCATTGGTTTGGTTCTACAGTTGTGTTCTCCTCTTCATCCTTCTTGGCCTTGCCCTTCTCCTCCTCCTCCTCCCTGATGGCCTGGATTTGTTCTGAAGGTTGGTGAAGCGGGGATTGCTCCGTGCCTTGCTTCTCTGACCCAGCTAACCTCTCCTCATCCTCTATCACTTTCTGCCACATCTGATGGTTCTGAAGCAGGTGCTGAGTGATCTGACAGTAGATTTTCCTCCTCTTGAACTTCTTCTTTCCTGTAAAACACCATGTGACATTAATGGACTGGTTTCTATGGGAGAAGGAAAAGCAACTGAAGGCATAGGAATCCTACAACAGATTTTTAAACCCCCAAATTTAAACAGTGTTGAAATTCAGAAAGTTGTGCCTCTCCACATCTTGGGGAAAGCAAACTGGTTTCCTGCACAGTTTGAGCCCCAGCTTCATCCCATCCCAAGGCTGCATGTTGCTCCTGACTCTGCTGCTCACAGAGCTATCTAGTCTTTCAGTGACTATGCCTAAAACATGCTGCTGAGCTCTTTCTGTTCATGTTATATCAAGTTCTTAAAGACTCTGGTCAAAACATAGTAAATTCTGTGCCTTCCTCACCCCAGTAGATCCCTGCTAATCTCCCTAGGGAAAAAAAAAAAAAAATCCGATTTTGTTTTCCTATGTTCCATTTTCAAAGCATCTATCGCTCCACCATGGCAATGGAGGTGACCTCAAAGCTTAAGCATAATGTTGCTTTGGCACCAGCCTGAGCACTAAAGAAGTACTCATATAGCCAAATACTACCAGGGAGCTTGCTTCTCTTTGGTTGTGAAGCACCAGTCCCCTACTCACACCCTAATAAAGTGTTTTTGTCCCTGGTGGTTCTCATGGCTCCTGACACAGCTGACACTACAAGTGTTTTGCTGTCTGAAGGGTGCTTTTTTTCCCCTGTCAATATAGTCTGTCCAACACAGATTGTTAACTCCTTAGCAGTACAAAGTTTGAAAAACTTTCCTCGTCATTAACAGTGACAAAGGCAGTCACAAAACTGAAATAACAACCCCTCCAAAGACAAATGCTGATTTTTTTCTTTAAAGAAAGTGACGTAGAGGAATGTTTTGTACCAAATAAATTTGCGTGGATTAGTATTTGCAGGTTGCCTAAAGTATGTCTGTGTCAGGATCCAAAATGTTTAGCCCTTGAAGCTTTTGAACTGGAAACAAAGAGCTTTTCACTGAGCACAGACCAAATCCAATCCAATCCTTCATTAGAAAGCCCTTGGTTCCCTGTAGGAAACCTCCAGGTTTAGCACTAATAAGAAGACTCTACCCTGCCAATGTTACAGCAGGACATTCTCTCCTGGGTTTCCCAGGTGACCCCACATCTTGTTACTCTCTGCAGACACTTGCTGTGGAATTAAAATTTGTCTGAATCATTAAAGACTGAGTCTGTTTAGCTCTTATACTTGCGTAAGACATTCAGGGAAAAGATATGCTGCTGTACAGTAAAAAAATAAAATTACTTAAGGCTCCTTTAAGATTATAACCCTTAAATTTATCTTAACTGCTTCAACGAATTATCAGGACTTAGATGAAGTGTTTTCTGCCACAATTATATTTCTCTCTGCCTAAAAGGCATTTTCATCAAAAGATCTTTACCAACATCTATACCAGTCTTAATGTCTGTGCATGTGACATCTCAAGCATTTATTGTTTCACTGAGAAAGTTTAAAAAGTCCAAAATTGTGTTGATCACAGGTACACATTTCTAAGGAACCATGAGGCTCCTATATTGACACAAAAGATGTCACAGAATGCTGAGTAAGGTCCTCACAGTCACAGATAATTTAGGGGACCTGAAGAAAACTATTTGCCACGCACTAGTATGATGGAGAAGAGGAGCATTCCACATTTGGTACAAAGGAAGTAGAAAGGATTTGTTGAATATTTCAAAACTTTCGATACATTCATTTTTAAAGTTTTGAAAACCACAGTCTAAAAGCATCAGGCTGAATAGAAAGGTACTATGACAGGGTGGAATGTAAAAAAGAAACCAGAAGATCACTAAAATCAGTCTGTTTGCAATGTGAAAAGGGTTAATAACGATCAGTGCTTTTAACCTGAAAACAGAATTGTTTGACTCCACTAATGGTGATACAAATGAGTGAATAGAGATATTAGATGAAAGGAAACCAAGGATTAGGAGTAAGGTTAGACACTCCATGGATATATGAGAACATTCTTCATCCTTTTTTTAATACAGCTGTAACAGTTTCAGGCTTTGGGGTCTGTGTTAATTACCAATTACATACATTTCCTCCTAGCAGGCACTTCCATAAAGGCCCATCTGCCACAAACATGTGGCTCTGCCTATTATAGAACTGATAGATCATAAGGTGCTAAATTAATCCATGTGTGTTATATTACTTGATGTTTACTCTACAAGATTTTTTTGTCCATGTGAACGTGCTGAACTTAAAATATGTGCAAGTGCGAGTGTGTGAAAAACAGCAATGATTTCTTAAATCAAACTGTTTACCTCTGGATCTTACTAGAGATAAAAGGTTAATTCTGCACATCAGGAGACACAGATTTTAATTCCACATCCATATGTGACTTACTGCACTCATCAAATCTTTCTCAGCTTTCCTAAGGGAAAACAGGGATGATATCCAGGCAGGGCATGACAGTGTGTGGGAAAGAACAAAAAAGTGAGGTTGTTGAGGGAAAAAGTTATGTATTGCTATTTCATGAGTGCACTTTTAAGGCTGCTGTTTCCTAAAACTTCTGGATACAGGGGAGAGAGATAAAAATGACTCAGAAGAGGGAAATAAAGGAACAGTAGTAGAAAATCCAGAGGGAAAAAGAACATGAAAGAAAGAAAAGGGTAATGCAGGATTTAAACTGATAAAAGGAAGAGATCTACAACTGCACTATTTTCTCTTAAAAATAACTTCCCACAAGTGCCTGAAATCTCCTTTCAGGGTAAAAAACTTTCATCTCAGTACAGCAAATATTGTCAAAGTTGCCTTTCCAGAGGAGAGACATGAGAATATGAGCTTTAGTTACTGATTAGCCAAGTGATGCAGCTCCCAGCACACAACACATAAATGCTCAGTGCCAATTCTCTTCCCACTCTTCTCCACATTACCTTGAGGAGATTTACAATAAAATGATTCTATTGTGAAAAACTCTTTTACTGCATCAGCATTTCAGACCCTCATTCTATTATTCCTGTATGTCATATTAACTCATGGAATTGATGAGTGTTTTCCTTGAAAAATCTTCTTCCAAACATCCTTTTTCCAACTGAAATTCTTGCAGTCTATTAACACCGGTGCTGAAAGCCCTCATGCACAGACAGATGATCCACCATCAGTAACCCCAACTAAGGTAGAAGTAAGTGGTAGATATGAACCGCGCTGGTCCTGAAACAATGGAACATCTCCACTAACAATCTAAGTGGCTACAGCTTCATCAAGGACAGCAAGGACTGACTCACTGTCCCTCTAGAGGAGGCCCACGCTGAACCTGGCCAGCTCACAGCCTCTGCTTGGTGTTTTGGTCACAACATGGATCTTGGTTTGTTGGGAAATGGAAGTGTCAACAACTTACTGGACTCGGCGTTTTCGCAGGTTTCCATTTCTGCTGTTTCTTCCTCTTCTTGCTCATCAGTGTCTCCTGATTCATCACCATCTTCTATCCATTTTCCTGGCATCAGCCCAGCTGAGTCATAGGAGTTACAGAGTGGCCCCACGATGTGAGTGATGAAGGATTCCTGGAGGTGTGCCAGCTGAGGAGCAGAGCGGTCCATGAAAGGACTGATTGGCAGGCCCAGGCTGGCCTCTTCGTCACCCTGGAGATGAAAAACAGCCATAACTTCTCTGAGCTACATGAAACCAAACTATGTCACAAAAAAAAAAAAGGAGTAAAGAGTATCCAACCAATTAAAAATGCTGAAGGAACAACATGTAAACGTCACCCTGGCACTTCCACCGTGACATTGCTGCAGTGCCTTGGTGTCAAATGGTCAGAGTCACAGCTCCTTCCTTGTAGGAGCTGATACCAACCCATTGCTGGTAATATGAGTTTAACAAGGATGCTAATGACTCTGCAGAAGAATGCCCCTAGCCCTGAACTCTACACTGTCTGAAGACTTGAAATTTGTTATTTTATTTCTTCCTTCACGTTATTTCAAAAAAAATCCCTTCTGACTGTGTGATTGTTAATTCACTGTTTACAGGGAATAAGACAACTTCTATGAGACAGGGCTATCTCACCAGACTAGTTCTCTTATTAATTTTGTCCTTATTAAAAGTAACCTGGAGATGTCCTCTTGGCTTTGGGTCATAAATATTTGTTTCCTGCGACTATTAAAATGATCCCTATGAAAGCAATGTATGGCATTCATTTATTCAAAACCAGTAAATCTTTCCCATGAAGCTTTTTGTTAGCTTTTTTGTGGGAGAGAGGGAGGCATGAGTTTTTTCTTTCTCTTCTCATGATTTAAAATAAAGTAAAACTTCATTGCAGAACCAAATCTGATAGCCTCAATTCCCTATCACAGCAAAGCTTCTGGTGATATCAGTGCACTTTCAGCTGAGCAGAAAGCAAAGTTGCCATCTCCCCCTCCAAAAATATCTAACCTCCCTAATCAAGCCTGATATGTTGCTGAGTGCTATAATACAATACAAGAGTTCTGTATTTAAAGATATAGATGAGAATTTGGAGATACAGTTTTAGTTTCCATTATGTATAAAAGTATAAACTTTACTTATACTGATCTCCTTGTAATGCAAATTTTTCAAAAGTAATGGTCCTCATAGCTGACCAACACCCTGTCTGTATCTGTATGTGGTGAAGGGCAAAAAAATGAGAGCTGAATTTTGGAGTATGTACAGCAAATATCTCATTTTCTTGTGTTTTGTTTGTTAATTTTGTAATAAGCAACCTTGAAATGTTATGCTCAATGACTAAAAACAAAACATTTGTGTTCACAAAACACTGAAACATGCCATCCATTCTTGAAATAGCAAGCAAATTAAGAAGAGGTGACAGCTTGCTCTTTACAGGAAGATATCTGAGATCTCCTAGTTGTGAACTGGGAGAAATGCTGACTGTTTAAATGTTTACAAATTCTTTTTAATGGTTCTGTTAAAACATTATTTATTATGTAAAACATCTTGCAGTGTGGGGTTTTTTTTTTAAATTCTAATATGTCTATCCTGTCTTCAAATAATTATGCTGGACATGTAAAAAGAAGGAAACATCCTGCAACAATTTGACACAGGATTTTGAATATTTTTATACAACACATTTTTTAGTAAGTTTTAATTATATGGGAGTAAAATTCTTCAAAGGAATTGGTGTTTATTGTAACAAAGAATTTCATGATTCTCACAGCATAGGTTGAATTCACATATGTGGGCTTTTTGATAATACTTCCAGGGAAATTCAAACCTCCCATAAAATTCTCCTTTTTCAGAAATGAGAATATGAAGACTTTTCCAGTTGCAGAAAAACTGCAATGCTCAAAAGCGTGGTGATCATGGTTTGATACACCTCTTGTAGCACATTATATTAAAGAAAAACAGATTTTAATAGAGAGAAAAGAAACTGGGAATCTAGCTTATCCTCCTTAATGCCAAAAGCAAGCCCAAGAAAGAAAAATGTTCTCTGTTTTGGATCCCATTTCTGAATGATGGAAAATAATACAGGCTCATACTCTGGAACAGATAACACAGTATCTTCCCACATCTGTATCCTCACAAGCTGGATTCACTGTCCAATGCTTTGATGATATTAATATATTGGGGCACTTCCTCCTGATAAAACTTTTATTGGAACAAAGGAAAATCATATTATACATCTGATTAGCTGCTTCTGTCTGCGTGCACGAGTCACCCACATAAGCTATGATCATCACCAGAACTGCAAAGTGCAGCTTGTTGGGACACTTGTAATGAAGAAGAAAAGCATTTCCTGAAAGAAAATTTGGGACAAGAACATTGTTTTGGGACACACTGTCTTTGTTTAAGAAAAAAAAAAGAAAACAAAAATGGAACCAGCTATATTCATACTATATGTACGGCTCATTGTACTTTGTTTTTCTTGGGAGATTTGAAAGAAATGAAGAAGCTTTGTGTCAATGTGTGAGTTATGTACCTTTCCCTGTCTGTTTACAAACTCCAGGAGGCAGCAGCAAATCTTGGCTGGATTTTTTTTTTTCCCCAAAATGTAAGTGCAGTAAATTTAAGGGAAGTTGAAAAAGCTTTAAAAGGATTAGTCTGTGACTCTAAGTTACAGCACAGTCTCCCTGAGAAGTCTGTGGGTTGTCTTGTTCAGTGATTTAGCCTGTTTGCTTCATCTGGAAAAGATAGGATATGGAGTTTAATCTGACCAGAACATTCAAAATGTTCCCACTCAGGAAACAGAGGAATAGTGTGGGAACAGCCCTGACCCTTGCACTCAGCAGGGCTAAATAGGTTCAATTAAGAGCTCCCTTACACCTAGAAAGAGAGGAGCAGTGCCTGGCTGTATTCCCAGGTCTTTGTAAATCAATGTGTGGCTGTCCTTCCTTGTGCCACCAGCATGGCCTTGCATAATTAGTGCAATTTTACTGACAAACCTCTGAGAGCTGGAAGTGTTTTAAAAATGAAGTATGGGTCAGGATCAATGTGCAGGGAGCAGATGTGGTTGGCCTGTGATGAACTGAAAGCCAGTGTTACAGTTCTGCTCTGCACATAAAGGTTCTGGCTGTGTGAACAGAGATGTGGCCAGCAGAGAAGCTAAAGCAATCCCACTGCTCTGTTTAGGTCATCTGAACAAGGATGTTGTGTCCACTTTTGGAGACTACATGTCAATAAAAGTGGGAGACTGCAGAGGAGAGCCATGAGAATCAGCTGATGCCTTGAAAGAACACAGAAGGAAGGATGAAAACATGGTTTGCACTAAAGAAGAGGAAATGACAGCCATGATGACTGGCAACACTAAAAAAAAAAACCCCAAACAAACCAAGGAACACTTGTCCACCATGCCAGTGCTTGTCCACAGTGCCAGACCTGAACATTTCAGGCCATCATCAGAGGTCTCTGAGGACACATCAGAAACTTCAGTGACAAATGGACTTTCACTGGTCCAGCAAAAAAATGGATTAATGTAACTCCAGCCAACCTCGTCACCCCTATCCTCTGTGATTTTTCACTCACTATCATGCTCCATAACACCAGTCATGCAGCTTTGGGATGCATTTACCTGTTCATAAAACTCATTGACGATGCCTTCTGTCCACTGCAGATGCAAGTCTTTGCATTTTGCAGGCCCATTGATGTCAGCCAGCTTGATGCACATCTGACAAACCAGCAAGCGGTCGTTCTCGTTGGTCCAGTCAATTCCAACATCATCGTTCACCTAGGAGACAGGAAAAAGGAAACCATGGTGGCAATCCCAGGCAGAAGGAGGCCACAGAGGAAGTTCTGACCTGGGATATTGTACAATATACTTAGCTATTTAATAAAATCACTACGATAAGCTAACCCCAGGCTGGAATTAACAATATGGAGAAAGAAAAATAAGTGAAAGCCAAGGAACATTAAGATGAATAATGAGAAATCAATACTTAGCACATTATGCACCTGCTGTTTGAAAGCACTTACTGGGAAAACAAACAAATACAATCTTTCCATGACATTTTTTAAGAAGTTGGTACCTATTGATGTATAAATATAAATTACTATAAAATACCATGATGGTTGGATTGCAGCTTGAAGATGTGTGTAATGAATGGGTTTATTCCCCTGTTTGATCTAAGTATGGCTGAAATTATTTCCTCTCTTTTTCCTTTTTTCTATTTTCCCCATACTTCTCCCAAGAAAAAGAGATACATTCTGTCAATTGCTCTAAAATAAAAGCAGAAAGGTTAAGGTTGGAAATGACATGACTAGCAGGGATGCAGAAGGAGCTCAGATTTTTATGGATCTAGGGCCTCTCTCTAGAGCTTCTTAAAGCCTGACAAAGAGAGATGTTACAGGGAAATGGAAAACAAAACCAGTCACATGTCTAGAGGCTTCTAAGTGTCAGGCTACAGATCTATCCTAGAGTAATGACACAGGAAAACATTTTATCCATGTCACCAAAACAGCCAGGAGGTCCTAGGTACAAAATACACTGTTCTGGGGGGTTTCTCACAAAGAATAAAAAGGCAGTACCAGCTCCAGCAGATATCTAGTTAATGTACCAACAGCTTTGATGGGTGATGGAATTTATTAAAATATATTAATTGGAGGTGATTTCCAGTAAGTTAGATTGAAACTGTAAAAAGATTTTAAGAACATTTTCTCAAGGTTGTGATTTTATGGCTCACTGAATGGAGCGTGCAGGAAAGATCTTTAGTGACCTTTCTCTGGAAAGAGAAAGGAAAGGAAGACCATGCTTTCACTGCACTTGACATTAGAATGTCAAAACAGTTCTGATTTCTGTGCTTTGATAATGTAACAGTACGACTAAATCAGCAAAAATTCACTTAAAGTAGCCATCATGGAAACTTGGTAATAACACATTTGATTTTTTTCCCCCTGAGTGCTTTGCTAATAGGTCTAAAGTGCCAGTAGACAAGAAAGCAATGTTGAAAAGTAGCACGTAAAAAAAGCTTGTAATATTTTTAGCCTTAAACCACTTTCTGAAAAAAGTAAATATGTATAAGAAGAGAAGTGTCACTAACTTTGAATGTGTAAAACCCAGCAGAAAGGCTGGATTACTATTCAGTATTTTACAGCAGCCAAAATGACATCCAGAGGATTCAGAGAAACCCTTTTTGCTGGATGCTACCAAGGCCCCAGAAACCCAAACTGATCTCACCTTGGCGTTGAATTTGGCAACGAAATCAAAGTGTTTCTTCAGGTCAGTGGCCAGAATGGCCTCGATGACGAGGAAGCGGAAATGCTTGAACTCCACGTGGTCCAGGTTGACCAGGAAGTTGTACTCTGGCCTGGACATGAAGAGGTTCCAGGCAGCAGCAGCGTGGTGGTTCTCCAGCACGGAGCGGTCATTGTACAGCACTGCCTGCGGGAGCAACGTGGGCAGAGGGGAGCTGAGGGACATCTCAGCAAAACCACAGCAAGGGATCATCCTGTTTCAGGTTAATATGTGTTATGTCAGCCTGATATGGCAATATCAGTATGAAACAGGTGTGTGTGCTTCCCTCATTCTCAGAATTAACCTCGCTTAGTGGGTACTGCCTTTGGTAATCGCACCAGGTGGTGGTGTCCATGTGGGACTGATTCCAAACACAGAAACAAGAGAAATTCCAGTTTGCAACCTGAAAACACAGACTGACAAATACCTCAGTGCTAAAGTCCAAAACTGGGGAAATCTTTACCATGATGACTGACAAGAAGAAAAAAAAGAGGAAAGGAACACTTGTTCACCATGTCAGAGCTTGTCCACAGTGCCAGACTTGAGCAGTTCAGCCTACAGAAACACCATCATCTAACTCTCATAAGTGAGGGTAATTCCATTCACAAAATAACAAGAAAATTATTTTTTCCTATTAATCTATTTTCAAACTAGAGTCACTACATAAAGGCCAATCATCTAACTTCCTTTTCTGATTTTTACAAGCACAGAGCTATAGCACTTACAATTAGATTTGAAGATAGTACATGTCTTCTCCCAGTCTATTTTACCTTGCCAGAGTATCAAAGCTCTCGATCACAGAAATGCATTGCAAAGATGAGAACCATTACTAACAATTCACAGACACAAACTGATACCAGAGTGAGTTCAGGTGACTTGCTCTTGGTGACAGAGCAAGCTTGGTTGCAAGCTGGGGTGTAAATCTAGAATTTCTGCATCCCTACCTGACCTGCCACCATTAAGAATTATTTTTTTATTTCCTTGCTCATAGAAATATTTTTCAGCAGAATGTGTTGAAGCCAGGCAGGTCAGCTTTTTAAAGTGAGGAAAGATGATCTCATAATTAAGCCAATAAAGAGTGACTCAGAATTGCTGAATTCAACCCTCAGGACTGGCAGCAACTTTTGTGTAACCCTAGGCAAGCCTCAATTCTACGTTTGTAATACTGAGATTATTTTCCACTCTCTGCCTCCAAATACTTTCATAAAAGACCACAGCTGCTTACGTTCTACAGAAACAACTGAAAATCTGATATGATCATGCACAATTAACTTGCAAAGCACAATCAACTACACAACTGGGAGATTTTATTTTCTTTAATCTTTCTGTGCATTACTTGGTAGAATAATTCTTCCATTCACAGTTACAGATTCTCTATCAGTCAGCAGAGCTTTACCTTCTTCTCTGACACAGTTTATCAGTACCTTTCTTAACAGCTCTGCTAACTGAGGGTGTGTAAGAAGACTCTTACCAGCAATCCCCAAGTGAAGTGATTATTTCTGTCATTCTGACAAGCTGTTTCAAAATATTTGGCAGACTTGTGCTTAATGGAAGCCACAGGCACCAGCAGCAAGGAAAAGCTGCCATCAAGACCTTCCAAACTGTGCAGGAAGAGGTTTATTTACCTGAGGAGCACTTGTTGCTACCAAGAAGGCATTGGTCCGTCCTGGGTGATCATAATCATGCATGGCTGCAGCTACATAAAGGGCCATCAGCTCCAGGGCAGGGATGTTGCCAGCCAGGCACCCATAGCTGTCATCTGTAGGTGTGTATGTCTTTGAGAACACATAGCCCATGTGGCCATGAGTGATTCCACTGTCAGAATCTGAGCAGAAACAAAGAAATGAAAACAATAAAAAACCCAGTGCCGCTTTTTTTTCAGTGACCCACTGTAACAGAAGCAATGAAGCAGGGAGAGAAGGAGCAAATTTGCTGTAAGAATAAATGCAGCCTGACCTCCATGCTTTCCGTGCCTATGATCCAGTACAATAAGGCAAACAACTGGAAAGGAACAAGTTCTGATCCCACCTGGGGATCTCCCAGCCATCCAGCAAAACCTGTTCTCAAACCATGTAAGTTACAAACAGTAAGACATGGATTCACAGCCATGCCAGGGCTTTGTGGGGAAACTTGATCTTCCCACTCCTTTCTCTAATTTCTTTCATCATGTAGACAAGTCTATGAGACACTGATAGTCCTTAATGCAATGGACTAGAATTTATTAATTAAATTACAATGCATGTTTTCCAATACAAATGTCTAGGCTTTGGATTTTTGCTGATAATCCTCTTATCATCCGCTTTTTGAAGCATCTTGAGCATATCTGTCAGAGACAGATACTGAGATGCTTTGCTAATTTAATCTGAACGACCTTGAATGGATCTTGCATGCAGCTGAACAATAAATTTCAAATAAAAAACATCAAAAAGCCCCAGAACTCAACCCCTTTCATTTTGCCTCACCTACACAGCCACTGAAATCCCTTGCTAATAAATTTTTCCAGGAATAAAACCATTTAACACCACACACACAAAAAACAAAACAAAAAAACCCTCCAGAAATGGAACAAACTCCTGCTTTTCCAGCAGCTCGCTGAGAACTCCCACAAAACACAGACAGGTCCTCTAGTTGCCACAGCTGAAGAAGTTAATATAAAAATACAAGAATAGCTTCCTGTAGTGAGCAATCATAAAACGGAAGAAGAGTGGTCTTGTAAAGCAATTGCCAGATGGTAACAAGTCTTTTTGTTTGGAGATAATGAGGAAAAGCAAAGAACACTTCATGACAGCCAAGCAGTGGCAAGTGCATGGCACTACCTGCAAGCCCCAGAAATTGTAGAGTAGTAAAACAATGAAGGGTTTAAGGATTTAAGTCTGTGCTGCCTCTGGTACAGCACTGAAAAGCACTCATAATACAGTTTTCCTAGGTAAAAAACCTCTTGCAAAAATCAAATGGTAACGAAGATCTGTCACTAAAGGTGACCACAAAGGGTTGCACTCACATATCATTAAATGTTAAGTATTTGGAGGAACAATTCCATTCTCTTCAAAATTACACAAACACACCTGAACACCTTCAACATCCTTTGTGCTGCTGAACTACAACATCATCTCACAGACTGCAAAAAATCCTGCATGCAATCCTCAGCTGTTGGCTTTCTTACAGCAAATTACAGAAAATCTGGGAATACAAGATCTAAAAATACCTGAATCACTTGCTGACCCGTGGTCATTGATCACAGTTGGGAGTCCTGGGATGGGCTGGGTTGTAAGGTACCACACGGCGTGGAGAACATCAGTGGCGTGGATTCGGTTGTGATCTGTGACAGAAAGAAAACCCACCCAGCTATAGAACATCAACAGGGTATTTCTGACAGAGGGATATCAGCACCATCTAGTGGGTACCGTGTGGCAGTCAATCCAGCAGAGACAAAAACAACATTATCACCAGCATCAGAGCTGTTTTCACCTTTTTCACAAAAATGAAAAAAAGAAAGATAAATTGATTTTGTATTAGAAAGAAATTCCTCTTTAGTAAAACAAAAAACGCTTAAGAAAAAACCCAAGGAAATAGAGTGCTAGCTTCACAAAAATCCCAGTGACTCTATGAATAGCTGAATGTTTTAAACAGAAAGGAAAGGCTTCAGTACAACAGACTGTGTGACTTCAATCTCTACCCTCCTCAGGCTGTAATCTGCTGCTTTAGGTCCCTGATCCAGTTCAAACACAAGGAAAGGATCAAAACTGGGTCTCTCACTTTCCCAGAACAGACTCCAAACCACCTGGCTGAAGTGTTATTTTGAGGTAGCTTTCCTTAAATCCTTCCCACTGTGGCTGCTCCAATTGGTATTTAATATTTTGACAGAGAGACTACACGACTTCTTATAATGATGTCTCCCACAATTTTCTGTGAGTGTAGAGAAAACAGGGTGTTCTGTGTCTCTCAGTGCTGGGTTTATCTGCCAGCTAAAGGCAGTAATAACTGTTTCCTCTTGGGAAAACAAGAGTCTTTTGCAGCTGAAGCACTTTCATAACTTTGGTTTGAATTAGTAAACACTTTGGGGATGACTGAAAACAGGTTTTTCAGTTTCCCACTGAAAAATACCAGCTAAGCTGTAGTAACAGAACAGGGCTCACTCATGTATCTGGAATATTTTTTCTGCTAATAAAGCTCATCTCCTTTGGTAGCATAGCACTGCTACTGTATAAAAGTCCAAGTTGCCTTTAGGGGATTAAATGTTTCAAGAACTTCCACCTGGGGCACTGGGGTACACTTGCATTATCAGGAAACAGTCTTTACTTATAATAGCTTTATATGATTTCTGGCTTGTGCAGGTTTTGCCATGAGTTATGAAACAATATAAAAGATGAAATAAAAAAGGAAAAAGATGACAGGCTGTGGTTCAGCACCAGCCTCTGCCTAGCCATCCATTTGGTCATGATGTACTAAAAGAAAAAAGTAGCTTCATAATGCAAGAAGAAAGGCTTCAATACAAAAGTGTGTGGAAAATCCCCAAAACTTTAGGAAGCATCATCATCTGCCAGGAATTTTTACTTACAAGGTATCTCTCGGTATCCACACTCCAAGGCATGAAAATAGTTCATAAATTCCCTCACTGGTATTTTAAAGGTTTCAAACAGCCCCATGTCTTCAAAAAGCCTGTATGATACCTGAAAGAAAAAAAACAAACAAACCAACAAAAAACACATGATAAGTAGATGAGAAAAACTAAAAATTAGATATAAAACTCCTTAGGTTGAATTACCCCACTAAAATCTGCTTTCCTGGTAGTATTTTCTCAAATCCTTGAGTCAAATCAATTCCCAGAAAAGGAGGAACAAGCAAAGGACTGACAGAGGGGGGAACCATGTGGATCTTATGCATTGTGTCCTTGCTTTCTCTCCAATTTTGGAAGTGAAATGATAAAAATGACTTCAACAGGGTATCAGAGGTAGTGAATAGCTTAGGATGCAGAGCTGCTCTGAGCATTCCTGCCCCAAAGATGACTGTAAACATCCAGGAGAGGATAAACTGGGAAGCAGAATGTGATGGATGAGTGAGGAGGTGTTCAGGAAAGATGAATGCTCAGGAATGCAGACAGCAGCTGAGACAAAATGGGCACTTCTGAAGACAAGTTTGAACTTGACACACAAAACAATGGGGCACAGTAAAATCACTGCCTGATCTTTTCACTTTCACAAATTGGGCCCTAAAGCCTTGCAGAATCTTTATTTATTTACTGCTGTTAGCTAAATTCTGTCCTTTTGATGCCATCTGCCTGGTAATGGGCTGCCTAGAGCTAAGCAACTTGAAGCACATTTGAACTGATGAGTGCTGCATGGCAAGAAATGGTTACAAATTACACTTTGTGTTTTACATCCAAATATAAATCAAACATCTGTCCACACCTGCTTGTGTCTGTATATTTTGTACATAAATTGGGACTTGTGGGCTGTACCTAAAGTTTAATGAACATCAACTCCAAATGTCCTGCCACTGTGGGTTCTTATGGTAAGAATAATAAAAAAGGATATGAATTTGCAGCGTTCATGATCTTCCCCCTGCCTGCCCTCATGGTCATTCTCTACCAGGAAAAACCTGCCTGTGAACTAATTCTGGCAAAGAGGCAGTGATAATGCAGAGGCAGTTTGAACGTGGTGCCTGACCCTCTAGTGACCAATATCTGACAGGTGGGTTCTGCTGGGGGCCCCATCTCTCACTTCTGTTCCTACCATAAATGAACTAGTGAATTATTGTGCTCTGGAAGACAAGAGCTTAGAACAAAATGAAAGGTCTGTAAAAGGCAAAACATTACTCTCTGAAAACCCCCTGGGATCTCCCTGTATTTAGGCAGAATGAAAAGAGCATAATTTGGATTAGAATCTGCATAGAACCCTGTTTATCTCTCTAGGATCATGGCTTAACTGTATCAGCTGGCATCCAATATTTCACCTACAAACAGATGAATCTTACATTCTAGTTTTAGGTCAGTGAATGTAAGCCACTTATTTCCAGCAAAACATCTCTGTATAAAAAGAAGAATCAATATTGAAACAATGATGAAACAACATTCAGCAGGACCAAATCTTACTTGTCTACCCTAGCAGTACTGGATAGGTATCTTAAATAAAGCATGTTATAAAAGCATGGTTTTTCTCCCCTTGGATTCTGGCTGGGAAACTCCGTAGTTGAGAAGAAGGAAAGTTGACTGTGACATGTAGGAATGACAGCTATTCCCTCTGACTTGCAGTAAAATGGCATTATTCTCAGTGGTCATTAGAAAGCATTAACAGCCAAGCAAGTCATTTGGCCATTTTAATAACTCACTATCTTCCTGTTTTCCTTCCTTCCTTTCTTTCCTCCCCCCTCCCTGTTTCTCTTTCTTACTCTCTCTCTCTCAGCAAATAGGGAAGAAGCAGGTGTAAAAGCAGGCCAGAAAGAGGAAAAAAGGGCATTGATGTCTTCCCCAATGTCAACTATCCAAATTCTTTAATTAAAAAAAAAACAACCAAACCCAAAAACAACAACTGTGCAGCTTCCTTTATTCCTTGCTCTTGATTAAGCATTTTTATGTCCTTCTATCTTTCAAAAGACTTTCTTCCCCGCCCACACGCTGTTTCAGGAGCTCCCTGGGAGCTGGAATCCTGTGGGCTGAGCACTTGAGGTGTGCCAGGGACAATCCAGGGACACTCTGATGGCTGCCAGGGGCTTGGCAGAGGGTGCTGCCCCACCCTGCCTCTCTCCTCCAGCCTCCCTTTCCTGCCTGTCTCTCACCATAGCTAATGCTTGAATGAATCATTTATAACTCAGAGACTTCTGGTGGCGCTGCCTGACGAAGGACAAGCCTTTCTGCACAGTTCCTAAAGGAAGCTTTTTTTGCAGCTGGGCATTGTTATTCACGGGCAGTGCCCCTCCTGGGTTTGCAGGCACACAGGAATGGCTCTGCTTGGAGGACACCTGCAAAGTTTAGAGCAGCAGTTCCCTTCTCAGTGTTCCTCTCACAGCCCCTTTTATGTCTTGCATATTTGCTTTCCTCAGATATGTACTCCTTCAAAATTGCTGGCACCCAACCTCTGGCCCTGACAAACTCCTCACAAACCCCTCACTGGTGTGATGGTCCCAGGGATGTCCCATCCCCCATGTGTGATGATGAGAGGGCCAAACAATCCTCTTGTCATCATGCAGTGATGCCACCTCTGACCCTGCTCCTGCACTGCCAGCACAGGAGCACCTCCACTTCTCTCTATGGATCCAATAATAAAAGCTAAACCACAGGTTTTAGTCTTACAGGGCCTGTAAGAAAAGTGTTAAGTGTGACTGAAGATGTTGAATTTTATGGCCTGTTATGAAGCAACAGCTCAGTTCTGAGAGCTTGGGTTTTTGTTTTTGAAATGAGACTGAGTTGCATGTTCCTCTCTAAACCCTATCATGCATATTTGTCACTGCCACATTCACTGGGCTGGCCACTGCAGCTTGCACAGATGCTTTCATGGTTCCTGACTGGTTTGGGGTCTTTTTATATGTCTAAATCAATTTAACATTCCACAAAGAAGGAACAGACATCTCAAGTAGCTTCAAAGATGCTAAGCCAGCATTTGCTTTCTAAACTGAATGCTTCCCTAGAGGCATGTGTCAACTTTGCTTTGTTCCATCTCATAAATTTAACCTAGCATGGCAAACATAGTTAATTCAGCTTCTTAATTTACTTTTTTTTTTTTTTTTTTTTTTTACAATGGGCTAGTTCATTTAATACCAAAACACAGAGAATAAATCATTAGAGTTTTTTTCCCCTTTGTTAATAATATCCCAGGATATAAAAATCAAACTAGGAAAAAATAGTGCTTTTGGCTGGAGAGGAAGAATTGTTTATTTTAGTTTCCTGATTTCTGAAAATAATATCGTTAGCAACATCTCAGTAGGTGGAGGTAATAAGGATCTGTATTTTGTGAACAAGGTTGAACTTGCTATATTCTGCTGTTAGTGAGAAGAAATTATTATAAACAGCTGCTACAGAAGTTGAACTTTCATCACAAATATTAAAGACCCAAGATAAGCCTCATTTTGTGGAACTGTGAAGTGGATAATATGTTGAGAACCTGTGCAAAAAACAGATTTTGGGAAACAGAGTGAAGAGATTTAGTGCAATTTGAGAAAAGCACAGAGGACTTGTGTCCAGAGGTACAGAACCCCATGCAGCCTGGTAAAGTGCTTAAGGCCTACAGAGGTACCCATGTAAAAAAAAAAATTTGGCTCATCCAAACTGTTCATTATGTCATTAAAAGAAAGTTCTGGTTTTCCTTATGTTTCATTCATCATTCTAATATCATTCTCCATGCTATTAAAAAAATGAGCATTATCTAGAAGAGCACTTCAATCACACCCTCACTTCCTAGTGCAAAAGTGCCTCAATGAGCATCACTGAATTTATCCAATAAATATATCCAATACCCACAGTTTGCCTATTTCTCTAAAATGAACCTAGAGACTTGGCAGGCTGGCCAAACACAGATGTTGCTTGCCAAGCTGCAGAGCACTAGAAGGCAGACCACAGAATAAATCTGAATTCATGCCATGGTTTTCCTTGTTGACAAACAGACAATTGAATCTAGCTGAATAACAGGTAACCACCAGGGGACAGTGATTTGATCCAGCATTCCCTGGAGCTTGTTACACTGAAGTCTGCCTGACACACTAACCTCTGTGTTTCTGGGGGGGTGATAATTATACCACACTGTACCAATTAACTTTATCTCTTCTTTCCAGCACTCATCACTACATAATGCCTTGTAAAGTGATACTTGTTCACTCAGATTCCCTTGGGCTTTTTTTTCCCCTTTCATCCCTAAATAATAATAAAAATAATTACTTGCTTTTCCTGTTTAATAATCTTCAACACTTTTATAAGTAAAAATGACTAATTTGTCAGTGTGCCAGGAAAAGGGGCATAACAGGGTAGAAAGTTCAGCCAAGAAAGTGATTATGGAAAGTGACACTAATCGTGCTGGGTAGAGACAGGCTGTGTCAGTAACTGAATTAAACCCACAGGAAGGAATAAAAACCCGAGAGCTGAAAGAAAGACTAATAATAAGCTCTCCTATCCCAACTCATAGCAAATTAGTCTTCCCTACATAATATTTTATGAATTTCCTCTCAAAGTCCTGATTCTTTAAAAATGAGGGAATATGGCAAGGACTCTTTTTACCCCCACTTCCTCAAACCTTGCTTCCTTGCCTAGCCTGAAATCTGAATTTTTTAAATTTCTGGGATCTTATACAGAAATCTTCAGTATTAAAGAGGACCAAAACTCTTTATATCTTGCATCCACTAAATATATTTACTGGTTAGCCCAGCCATGCTAAACCCCATGAGAAATCCTTTCCCAGAGAACTCAGTAAGGGCTGGAAGCATCTCAAGAGAATATTCAGAAAAGCAGAGATCAGAAGGCAAAAGAGGTGCATGGTTTTTTTTCTTTTGCATTTTTAAATTTAAAAATAAAGACATTTGAAAGTAAGGAATATAAGAGACAGAGTTCATACTGTCAGCTTTGAATTATGTGTCAGGGATCACAGTTCATTGGATCACCAGGTTGTAGGACAATGCCTTTTAACACATCTGTGTCTAAATCTGTCAACATTCTACCCAGATGCTGCAGACAAGGTACACCTCTCACCTGACTGAGAATCCGACCACATTTCTTCCCAATTTTTTCCACCAAATCAAAGATTGGGAAGTTCCAACTATTTAGCTGCTCCATCAAGGGATCCAAGTTGTCCATAACCAGAGGCTCAGGAGCCAGTACAGGCTTGTCCTGTGCCAGAAATCAGAATAAAAAGGATTGTTAGTTCAGTGAAGCATCTCAAACAAAAATTTGTGCTCTTAAAAGCTGAAGTCACTTTAGCATCATGTGTAAGTCAGTGGTACTTTACACAGCTCAGTGTAGATGTCCTCATTTCTTGCAACCCTGCAACTACTCACTCTCCTTTGTAATGTGTTTCACTTGAATGGGTAGGAAATTCTGTTTATGAAGCAGCAGTGTCTGCACTTAGCACTGAGACTCACTCATTCATTCACTCATGGGAATCATTCATTCATTTCCAAGGGAGTCTGCCTCCATTGTGAAATCCACTGTCGTAGAGAGAAAAGCTCTCAGTTTCTGCTTCTGCATCAGGACTCATTCACTAAATTCTAACATGGCTAAAAGAGCTCAGTCCAAGTGAGGATTGTACTCCTTAAACTGAAACCTACCCGTTTTTCAAGGTCTGCAAATAAAAGATGGGTTGTGTCCCTCTTTTCACATTTCTCCCTGTATACTCCCTGGAATTTCATTTTACTTAAAAACTGGAGATAAATAAATGCCAGAACACTTCAAGCAAAATGTGTTCTCTCAGCGTGTCCAACTCCAACAGATTACAATAAATTTTTCAAGAACTCCTGCCAACTTCAGATTATTAACTTCAGACTGTGGAAAACTTCACTAACCAAAGCTTTCCCCCTGCATCTCAACCAAGCTCCAGCTGAATGCTGTGAGGCAATCATCACTTGTTCATCACACTGCAACATTTGTTGTTTAAGACATGCACCTACAATAATACCTTGCAGCACCCTTAGACTACATTTTTTTCTATGGGTTTTTTGGTTAGTTTGGTTTTTGTTTAGAAAACCAAACTAACCAAAAACCCACATTAAAAATGTAGTCTAAGCATCTTTTTTTTGTTTTGTTTTGTTTTCAGGTTTTTTTGGGATGGGTGAGGTTTGTGGGTTTTTGTTCCCCCCCTCAATGTCAGCATACACTCAGTCTATTGTGTTGGGGGAACTTAGAGGAGCTACCTCAGGTGGTATCAAGGGATGCAGGATGATGGTCTCAGGTGTGTAGGACCTACAGCTGGATCCCTTCCGTGGCTGCTCCTTGGAGCAATCCGTGTCATCATCGTTCTGCACGATGTCACTGCTATCGCTGTTGTTGGTCTCATAGTCAGAAGTGGCTTGAGCAGGATCATCTGCAAACACAAATCACAAAGCTTGTGGTGTGAGCAGCAAGGGTTTCATGGAAGGCATCCCTGTGACCTTCTGAATAACAGCAGCAGGATCTCTGACTCATATTACATATGTGCTGCTTGGATGGCTCTGAGGTTGGACAATCTGTCCAAGGACAATAAAGACATACCCTGCAGAGTGTAAAAATGGCATCAGGGAATGAAGACAGAAAAAAATTTGAGAACCGATATTTAAATGAATTGAGGGAAACAGCATATTCTTTATATTTTAACTCCATAAGCATTTTGTACATGTTGTACATACAAAAAGAGAAGGAGCCTCAAAGACAATTTGAATGGACTCACCTGTGTGTGCTCTCCTTTTATGACAGACAAGCTCGTCTGCCCTTTTAGTGGATGATTACTGAATTTGAGGGAACGAGGTATTTTCGACAAAGAATTACCTGTTCTGTTCAGGGTGTGTGTAGTAGCATCATTTCTATTTAGTGTCCCATCAGCAGCTTCTATTTGGTTGTAGGGTCTGCCACAGCTGAAATACACCAAGAAACACACACGATATGAAGAACAACGTGGCTGAGACAGTCTTGTGTAAAATGATTTCCTGCTGGCAGTGTGAGATCATGTCATACAGTATAAGCCACGGAACAGGGTACATCCTCCAGAGAAAATCACAGGAGAGTGCTAAAGTTTTATTGCATCTCGGACAAAAATACAGAAAGACCTTGGATTAACTGCTCACCACCATTAAATTTGTGTTTTCAGCAGTAAACCTGAACCATGTGATTTCTTTAAATGATTTTTTTTTTAATTCTCTAAGTATACTAGCACAAAATAAATCCCCTAGTTCTATACTACAGCTGCCCTATAAAGACGAATTAAAATTATAAAAATGTGCCTGAGTCCCATACAATCTTACAGAATTCCTTTAAATACAGTCATAATCTGGCTTCACTCTTCTTGCTTAAAACTTGAATATGTTCCTCTTAAGGAGGAAAATTGTATTTTAACATTACTTCAGTGACAGCATACCAAGTACATAAGAACCAAGAGGGCAGAGTTTGCTTCATCATTTCCAGAACAGAAACAAATTTTGGGAGGGATCACAATATTATGACCTTTTAAAATGACTGGCTTTTCCCTTCCATTAAAAAGCTTTATTCCTTGTGTATAATTCCCTTTAAACCCTAATTACAACCTGACATTTTAACATTTTCTCTGGTTTGAGTCAGCATTTTGTGGCATATCTTATACATAACAGTCTTCACAAAGCAACTATTACAGAATTATTTGGATTGGTCAAACTTTGTACTAGAACCTTTGCACCATTTTAAGTTCAACATATAAAAATGGCTTAACTCCTGTGCCAGCTAGCTTTTGACTGGGTCATCCAAACATATCCTGGAGCCTGGTATGCCCTGCAAACATCATGAGTTCCTGAAAGTCTTTCAAATAAAAACGCTAATCTGTATTCAATGATACCTCTGGTGCATAGCCAAGCAATTAAATCTTCCATCAGTCATGATGATAAACAGAATGAAAAAGGTATGAATTTCATTACTATCTACAACAACCTTACACTGATGCCTTTTTGACATATTTAATGCAATTCTTAACTGTTCTTTTTTAACAGAAGGCTTCCAGAATGCCACTTGTGAAATATCAATATTTCGTTGAAGTGGTAATAAAGGCACAGCTTAATAAGACTGCAGCATCTTTATGCTATATTGCTATTTTGTAATATAGTTTTAATTTCAAATGAATCTGTCCAAATACCAATTTTGGTATACCTTTGGAAAACTCTTAAAAGCACTTAAGTTTCTAATTAATCATCCAAATCCATCTCAAAAGCCTGTTTGGACCCTACTCCAAACTCCATTGAGGATGACTCCCTTGAGCAAAGTTGCAGTCTCAATTTTGACTTTCTCACAGCCACTTTCTAGCCTCACACACAGCACACTGAGACACATCCAAAGTCATGTGATTGAAGCCAGAAACTAAAAACCATTTCCAAAGATAGTCAAACTTGATCACAGCCATGCTCTCTGCTGGCTGGCCACTCGTGCTATGACCAAAAGTAGTATCTGGTGAGTAAAGCAACCTTGAAACTGCACTGGAACAGGCTTGGGAATACCAGTGTTTTCCACTATTCTGAGCTGGACACATATTGCAAACTCCAGTAATTTGGTTTAGCAACTGAATCCTTTCTGAGAAGATAAGCAGAACAACTTTCTTTCCAAAATGCAAATTTCGCAAAGCAGGTCTGGTCTGTGTTACCAAATAAAGGGGAACTATAAAATAAGAAATTAAACTGTGTTACTGGAGCTGTTAGCAGTAGAAAAAACTCATCTGCAGTTGATTTCTGGGAAAAAAAAAAATCCCCACAGTACTTAATCTGACTCTGCCCAGGGAAGAGAGGACTCACTCCTCCTGAGAGAAGGCTCAAAATTATGGAGTCTTCAGGCACTGCTAGCCCTAGCAGTCAGATTTTTCTATGCAACATCAGGTGCCTGCTGTGGAAGACTTGGCCTGTGACCTAAAGGTGACTACTAATGTCAAGGGCATGGCTCCAGAAACACAAGCTGTAAACATGAAATCCAGCTTTGGGATCTGCAGGTCATTGACAAAGGATTTATTCAGGAATCAGGCTGTCCATCTGACAGGAGTAAAAGCAATAGACACAGCAACAAACCTGGCCAACAGTCTTCCACTTTAGAAGTATTTTGTAGCATTGATCAAAACATCTACTTAAGTACTATAAATCTGAAATATCAATATAAACACTGTAGTAAATCACAAAAACTTGTATGTGGGCCAACAGAACACGTTCATGAGAACCATGTGAAATAATTCCAAAGCACGTCAAATTATCATCTTACCTGCTGCAGATGATGGAGGGGCTGATGATGGGGTCTGACAGGGTAGGTGCACTCTGAGTAGAAGTTAAGACTTTGTGTGGCTTTAAGCCCTGCTTGGTGTCAGTGTCTGTAGGCTCTGGAAATGACACAGAAGATGTTTTTCCAGTAGGACTTGTGGCAGGTGTCCCCTGAATCGGTGAATGGCACGGGGAGGTGAGAGGTGAGATATTTGGTGGGATACCTGGCCAAGGACAAGAAGAGTCTTGTTAATTAACAGAAGTGGCAGACAGTTGTATCAGTTCACTGTGCAGAAATATTCTTCTTGAGATGCACCAGCAAAACCAAAATAAATAACAGAATACCCTTCCTCACTCTGAGCCAAGCCCAGGGCTGTCACAGAGTGACACTATCAGCCACTTTTACCTGCTGAAGATCTGGCTCTAAATACAAAGCATGTTTTCCCTGTTGAGCAGGATGCAGTAACTGGACAGGCATGAAATGAAAGACAAGTTTGTGGCACGACTGTTGGTATCAACATGTTCTAGTGACAGAAACACACAACCCCTAACAGGCAGCTCCCAGACCCATCTGCAGTTTCTCTGTCACCATCTGTAAAGCAGGGTCAAGGAAGGCTCACACACATTCCCAGAAAATTTGTATTTCTACATGTTTGAAGACTAGCAATAAACCAAAAAGAGCAATTTTTAGTAGTCACACATTATACAAAATACTGTGCTTCTGGGGCCATTTGTCACAGATTTTGGCCTTGATCTTCAGCTTGAATTTATTTTTCAGTATCTGTTGCTCACTAAGGGAGACTTGCAATCATTACTGAGCTAGAGTACAGAAAGTGCCAATATCCCATGTGCAACATTAGCAAGATGTAGTTCTCTCTGCCCCTTATTCCACCTAAGCACCACTGCCAAGGTGAAATCATCAGCCAGCCCAGTGTTTAAACAAAGTGCTGCCCTCTCCTGGAATCCACTTTACAATTCCTAGTCTCAGACAAAATGAGACTCCAAGTGCAGAGGAGCAAACTCAATCTATCTTAAAAGGAAATGCATGGAAATTGAGTTACCTCCTGTTTGGAAGTCTGTAGGAACTCAGCCCCAGTTAATTTACCACATTCATCTTCAAAGCCAAAGGATATCAAGGCCTTAGGAATTTGAATGGTTTTGTATTTGAATTTTGCCCTCTATCTAAATGCATTCCAGACACAAAAAAATTTTGTAAAACAAATCAACATGTTGATCCAAGTTCATGAAATATTAACCTTACAGGATATACAGTGTACATGTTCCAGTGTTTTTTCCCTGATAGCAACTTACTGTGATAGGAGGCTAAAATGTGATTTACTGTTGACAATGCAAGAGTTAAAAAAAAAAATAAAATCTGATTGTTACTGTGCTGTAATTTGGAGATATTCAGCATCTCAGTTTTGATTAAGGGAATTTCTTCAGCAAATGTGGTATGTATTTAGTGTCTTAATTCAATGACTGCAAGTGGGATATAATGCTAGTCTTGAGATCAGAACACTACAGCCTTCAGAGCAATTATAATGTTATCAGTTGGCCATGACACAGGGAAATTGCTTTAAAATACAGAATACCTGTTTCACATTTATGAATTCATTGAGATATCAGCTTTCCATCCAACAAAAAATATGTCTTTAAAAAACATTTTGCAGTCTGTTAGTTGCTCAGGGGATTGAGCTGGATTATGCTCTAGCTTTGAGATATTTGTTACCAAGTAATACTCATAACTCTTAAAGGATGCAATACATATGGTCATCTTTCAACAATTTGAAACAAGTCCTGAGAATTTAAACAGCACTTTTCACAATTATGTCTCTAATCACAGCAAGCTTTCTACTGCTAGTAGGGATCCAGCCTCTTGAAATATTTTTTGTTGTGTGTGTTTTTCTTTTTGTTTTAGAAAGTAAATTACCGGGGAAGGTAACCACAAATAAATAAAATTACCAGAAAAAAAGCAAACCATTTTTCAATAATCCAACATTCAACCATTTACTGGCAAAAGTGAGAGAAAATATGTCTTGCTACAGCAAGGATTTTTTCACAATCAAGGTAAGAGAAGAATAAAAATACAAAGAGGATTTTAAAAGTACATCCATGCACTTAGGTCCTCCAGAACTTCTTCAAATGTGCAATGCTGAAGATATAAAACAGTGACTTCAGTGTGATGTGGAATTACCAATGAAAACACTTCAGGTTTTGCCAAAATAGGTAGAAATAGCAGTATTTTACAATGTGTTTTCATGCATATTTAAAGACACATTTTATAAATTAATATATTTACAGATTTAGCTAGATCAACTTCTACTACTAATAATTGTATATTTCCAATGGAGCTAACACATGAAAGTCTAAATTGCATTAACTAATGCAAATTGAAATAATTATTTAGCTGGAACATGAAAGCAAAGAACTAAAAATACATGATTATAAATAGTCTAAAGTATTGTAGTATCAATCTTCTACATAAAACACTGATGCAAAATTTTTACTCCTCTCCACCAGCATCCCCAGGAATTGTTCATGATGGGATGGAGATCTCCCTTCATCATGGGGGAGCTCTTGTATTCAGACAACAGACATGATTATTAATGCTTTCTGAAAGCAGAAATTGCTAAAGGTAAAACTGATGGATGGGCTTGATAATTGTTATTTTATACTACACACCCACTCCTCTCCCTTTCAGTTTACTGGGATAATCTCTGAAAATCATAAGTCAAATGTCTATTTTGTTCTAAAGGGAATTCCTGGATTCTTGTTGTCTCCATTATTTTCTAGGTTAAATTTTATTCATTTGCCTATGTGCCTTTCACTTTTTAAGATAATAATGTGGTACTTAATCTTCACTGTAGTAAAACAAAGCAGCTTTGTATGAGAAAAGATCTTTTGTATGGTTCTTTTCAGTTTGAAAAGGCAACGTGATGTGACAGCACTAGAAATGCAAAATAATTGTGCAGCCATATCTTCAAACTCATCTCTAAGTTGAGACTCTGACTTTTCCAGATGGCCTCAGCCATCTATCAATTCCTGTCTGATAGCTGGGTAGCCAGGATCTCTGAGTAATATTATCTTAATAGTATTTATGTTTGGATAAAAATCAGGCTGGTATGAAAAAGGAAGGTCTTGTGGTAATTTTGAATTGTGAGTTGAAGCATAGGTAAACAGTATGTTATACTGCATTTGTAGACACAGGAGAACCACATTATTGTGGATTAAAACTGTTTCATGGCTGTCATGTTACACACTTCATTATGAATTCCAAAGTCACCTTCTTAATTTAATTCAGGAAAGAAAACAAGAGTAATGTTTTTTTAAAGGGCTCAAAAGGCTGAGTGAAAAAACCTGTATTTCTCATCTCTAAAAATCAGTAAGAAAGACTTGTATTTTCTCAATAGTGAATATACAGAGGTAGACCTCTGAGCTACAAAGGTTGTATCTTGGGTATTTTTGCATAAGACAAGTCAGTTGCTTCTTCCAGCTCAAAATGGTTTTATGTAGGTTGTGCTCTAGGAAATCTCAGTCAAGCAATGTGCACAAATGTCAACTAATGTCACAAATGTTATGCAAAACACTTTGCTATAGCCAAGGGAATTACAAAGATATAAATCACAATTTAGTATTTCACTTGCTGCACTATGCCATAACTAACTTTCATAAATCAAGAGAGTCAAAACATTTATGAAGGGTATGACTACAATCTGTAGTATTTAAAGTGTTTTTTTTTTTTTAATAAAAAATAACTCTATTATTATGATGGGAAAATAAAAGCAGCAGGTTGGACAGAGAACAAAAGCAGATGCACTGTCCAGTCTTGGGGAGCAGTTAAGTGAGGCTGGCAGATTTTGGGATGCCCACTCACCTTGCCGGCTCTGCCTTTTGGCGTTCAGGTGGTTGGTAGAGGACACGGCGTAGGAGGTGGAGAAGGACCTGCTCTTTGTGATTGTCATCAGAATGGAGCTGTTCCAGGAGTCAGAGCTGTGAAACCAGAGCACAAACAAGCAACATTCAACACAGGGAAAAAGCCTCAATGGCAGATCTTATGAAGTTAGGAGCTGCAGCAAGAAGTGTGTGATACTGAGACAGCACAGAATCTGGTGAGGGAAATGAAATCTATGGGTTGGCTGAACTGGTGTTTGTGAGGCACTCAGCACCATGTTCAGCAAAAATATTTACAATGAAGGCAGTCCAAAGCTGGACTTCCCTCAGTGCTGAGGAAGCATTTATTTATACAAATATAATAATATATATAATATATTTATATAATGTAATTTATATCAATATCTTATTTATACAAATATGCCTTCATTGTATTGTTCTAACAGTACAAAGAGGCTCAAAGTTTTACTTGAAATAAGTTAAATTTATGTTCTCTTTTAACACCTCCTTAGAAGAGCCAGAAGCGACACGAATTCTCAGCAGAACTGGAAACCCAGTGTCCTCTGCTGCTGGTATCACAGCAGACACACAAACTGGGGCACTGGAGGAGCTCCTCAGGATGCTGGAAAGGACTGGAAGCATCCTGCATATCTGTGGTTAGTGGTGTGCCCCTTCATGCCCTAACCAGGTGAAATGCCTGCTGCATCCCCCTCCAAAAAATGCCCCTCTCAGAACCCTGGAGACATTGGTGCAAGAGAATCGTGCTGAAGGAATCCATGTGCACATGTCCATGTGTGTGTGGAACAAATGTTAATGCCCTACAGCAGCATGGGTTTATGCTTTTAGCCTTTAGGCTGTAATTGTATGTCAGAAGAGACCAAAATCTTCTATACAGCAACAACACTGTATTTATAATCATTTTCCAGAATGACATCCATCAAATGTCAGCTTCTTGCAGGGATGCTGTGAGATCTCTGGACAGGTCTGCCAGGCATCTCAGGCTCCACATTCCTCCTCACAGCCTCACATCCAAGTGATGAGGTGACACTCAAGGCTGAAGACAGGCTTTTAAAGTAGCATAGCTCCATCTGAGCTTGAAAAAAAATAAACTTGAAGGAAAAAAAAGCATTCTGAAAGAAAAAAGCATGTGATGCTGTGTTACCTCTACAAACATCTTGTTTTGGAATAGTAAGTAATACCTACAAAAATACTTGCTGGTTGTCTTCATGGGCTCAAGTTCTTAAAATCTATGTTGAAGTGAGGCAAAGAAAGAATACAGATTTTTTTTTTAATCATTTGTTTTATGGTTTTGCTTTTTTTTTAATTGACATGAAGAATATAACACACTGGCCCACTGTACAGTAAAATAACCCCAATGAACCAAACCAAACAAAAATCTCTGAACCACATCTTTGAGTTCTTACAGGAGACTCACTCGATATAAAAGTGAGTGAGGGAAAGAATGTGGGAGCCCTATTTTTTTTCCAGTATAATGTCTACCCAGTTCAGTGACATGGGGTTGGACAAATACAGAATTACTAATTAATCTCAAACTGACAGTTATGGGGGATTTTTGCAAACATGTAACTACAGAAATCCCAAAGTGATGTTCCACATTGTGAGGAACAACGTTTTGTAACTACAGAATCTGCCACAGGGCAATTCCAGTTCCAGTCTCTCTCCTACCCTTCAACTTATGAAATGTTTCTTTCTCTGTGACCAGTGGAGTGCTTGAATTTGGTACAGGGGAAGTGGCAGATAGCCAAGATACATTTTTTTTTTCTCTTCAGTTCAAAATTCTTCTCCTTGAAAGCAGATCTCTTTTGGTCTGCCAAAATTTTTAAAGCTAGACTTACAGGATTCATTTCCCCCCTTTCTGGAATACACATTGTTTCTCCTACTGTGAAAGAAGTAGTGCAAACAGTAGGCTGGGAGGCTTGACAGAGCTATAATTATACAACTGGCGACATTAAACATAGGAAGAATTGATAGCCTGCTTAGCTGGCTCCTCATGCAGAGTTACATAACAACCGCAGGAAAGGACCAACAATAATATTTAATTGCTCTCCTTCTCCCTCTGATTCCCATCTTGGGATGCTCACACACTACGTGAGAGTGGGATCAACAGCATAAATCAAATGCACCCCAGGAAGCACAGGTCTGTGAGTGAAGAACGTTTGCATTTGGTTACAGCTTTCTTATATTTACTTTTACTGAGACAGATGGGACTCCTCACAAAGGGAACTTTGGCAAACCATGTATTTTTCTTGCAAGAGACTTCCATGGTACTCTGCAGGCTGCCTTGAGCACCTCCATATGACAGTCTCATCCACAGGAAACAATTAGGTATCTGAAAAAAGGCCAACCTTGGAAGAAAGCTGCTCTTTGGGGCTGCACTTCCCCAAGCCATCCAACAGTGCTACACTGGTGATGTTGGGCCTTCCAAAGTCCTATCTTTTTCTCCACTACCACCACCAAATTTTGAATTTCAGAAAAGCATGTGAGTCTTCTGATGTCACAGCTCAGAATTCCCTTCTTGAATGCAGTGCTTCCATTCTGGTCTTCCTTTCCCCAGGACAAAGCATGTCTCCACGCTCTTTCTTCATCCACCAGCTCCAAGATGAGGTGGGGAGGGGATCTGAACTTTATTCTCACAGGATGGTACTCTGCTCTCCACCCTTCCTTTGAAGGCTCTGCTCCTCTCTTACTAGAACAGAAAAGTTTTCACAGATCCAGAAAGGAGGAAATCCTGTTGTAATGGCATGATGTGTAGCTACTACAACTTTCATCACAACCTCTCCAAATTCCCCAAACAAGTTGGCTGCTGGCTATAAGCAGCTGAGCAGACACAACTCTCTCTCCATTTCATGGGAGGACCTTGTGTTTCATTATATCAGCTCAGGGATCAGACCCTGGGAAGAATGGAAGATGGAGAATTGCTCTATGAACTGGTTTAATGACAGGATCACATCATTAGGTGTGTTCTTAGAAATGGCTGGGCTAATTGCTACAGTATTCCTTGGCTGGGCAATAACCACATAGGCAACCCTTGCATAGCAAGAAAACTTTAACCAGATTTCTCACCTTTCTTCCAATTTTACTGGGGAGTTCTGCACTGCGTTAGCATAAATAGATTCTTTTAAAATTTCTTTTTCTACCCAACAATATGAATAATTTTGGCATAATCTGACAGAAAATGGGAATGCTGCTTCTTTCACAAATCAATTTAGAGAAACATGAAGAAATAATTCCAACACAGTTCACAGCCTGCACTTTGTGATGCAGGACGTCATCACACAGAACCAAAGAAACCTGCCCAAAAAGAACCATGAAAGTGAGAGGAGGCCATTTGTAACCTGGAGGAAGATGATTCGTGAGGTTTGATGCTGGCACTGCGGTCCCTTCTCACTGGAGCTGGCTCCAGAGTGGGCAGTCCCGTGGCTGATGTTGTTGTGGTCCAGGTTGAGGACACTCGTCTCAGCAGTCCTGGAGGCAAACTTCTCCGTAAGCGCTGCGGAGAGATCAGTTCCTTACAGTTTGTACAGGCTTACAAAACCTCTACACATGCAGAAATAAAACCACTTCCTTTTGCTTCATTCCCTCTGACAACACCTAGTGAAGTACTTAAATCTGGATTCTCCCATGTATTACTCATTTCAAACACAGCCAATATTCAAATGCTTGGAGAGTCTGGACCATCCTCCCTATCTCAAGTTTAAAAAAAGGCATATGTCCACAGTCCCACAGCCACAGATGTTCAACACCTGATGTGGCCAAAGGTACTTAAGCAAGTTAGCAGGGTCGCAAAGGTGACTGAAGCATCTGTCACAAAAGGAAAGGCTGAGAGAGTTGGAATTGCTCAGTCTGAAGAAGAGAAGCCTCAGGGTAGATCTTAACAGTGTACACAAATACCTAAAGGGAGGCTGTAAAGAAGAAGGCTCTCTCCAGGAGTGCCCAGTGACAGGACAAGAGGCAGTGGAGCAATAACTGAAGAAATTGAATTAAAATGTAGGAAAATGTTTTTACTCTGAGGAGGATTGAACACAGAGAAGTTGCCTGAAGAAGCTGTGAAGTCTACATTCATGGAGATACTCAAAACCCAACTGGACATCCTCCTGAGCAACCTGATCTAGGCTGAGCCTAGAGAAACTTTCTCCTCAATGAGCTGAGCTACTGCAATAGACAATCTCCAGATGCACTTTCAACCTCAGCTACTCTGCGATTTAAGCTGTCATGAATCCTCAGAATCAGAGATTCAAGGCAAGAAAGGCTGTAAGAAAAGTGTGGCAGGGGAGCTCCAACTTTTTTCCCTGTCATATCTGCCCAACCCAAAGACTACACACTGAAATAAAACTTTTATGCTCTGGGACATGACGTCTCAAAAAGCTTGGAGAAAGCATCACTGTTTACAGATTTTTCTCGACCACCCTGCGTTTTCCTTTCACCTGACTCTTCCATTTCTCCAATTAACAGGATTCAGATGTTTTCTTTCAAATTTTTGGAGGCAAAGGTAATAAAGGATCTTTTTTAGATCCAGATTTGCTGTTGCAGATCCTATAATTTTGTAAGTTGTTTCTCTTGTGAAGTTCTTGTGAAGTGTTTATAGTTAAGAACTAAAATAAATATATCTGCAATGGAGAGCTTGGACTTTGCCAGAGAGTTAAGAAATATGAGATAGAAGACATCTGTGGTTCTGAAGCTCGAAGTTGCAGATAAATATGTTTAGATTATCTCCTTACACAAAATGCTCAGTTTCAAATGCTTAAAGTGAAGGTCCTAAATCTGCTTTCAGTCACTTTAAATAAAGACCTGCAAACTATTTGTTTTACAAGCCATGTGGGTCAGTGAATTCTTCAATCAAATTAGTTTTCTGTAGCATTAACTCATTTCTTCATCCCTCATTTCTCTTCTCCTCTTACATTTTCCTTCTCTTCTCTTCTTAGGTTTTATGCAACAGCAAACTGGTATCTGTTCCCTGTGTGCACTCATGTGATAGCAGTGCTCTTCCACTTTTCCCCTCAGAGCCTAGGGTACAGCCATTATAGATACGGTCACTAAAATAAACTGGAAAATGTGCTTAAAAACCTGTGAACATCCATTTCAGACATACAACTGCTAAACAGGCAAATAGGGTGGTAATTATCATCACACTAAACTATAATAAAAGAATCACGAGCATTGCAATTCAGATGCCTGGAAATGCTGGAATGAATGACTGGCTGTGCCATTTAAACTGTAAAAACATAAAAGCATTCGCCTGTGCAACGTGCTCTGCCTATATTTAATTTTACAAGGAAGGCTTCAGTACAAAAGAATTTTGGTTTAGTTTCAGAAATGAAATGTAAGCTTTGCAGGACAGCTAATTAGCAACAAATCTACAACTCACACTACAAATTTGACGTGCTCTTTCTAGCTGTTCACTTGCTAAGTGTGGGTGGTTAACACTGGTTATTTCCTGCCTGATCCCTGAGCATTCATAAAGCCATTTTTCAAGGCAGTATTATATACATGTTTATGGTTCTGTCTTCTTTTTCTTCTAAAGACAACTTCCATGAGCTCACAGTATTTGTCATACTAATTATTATGGTGATATTTTTGTTAGTTTGTGTGGTATACAACAGTTTAGACTTGATCCAAAGCACCTGAAAGTCAATAGAGACTTTGTCATTGACTTCTGTAGGTTTCACCCTTCTGGTTAAGGGAAGGGAGATGGCAATTCATACAAAAAGCCCAGTGACATCTGATAGCCCAATAATGTCCCAATGATGGAGACGCAGGCTCCAGTACTCACTTTGGGAATCGCTAGTTTCTCTCCTTTCTCCGGACATTCCTCCGAGTCGGAGCAGGTGTAGTTCTCACTGAAGGACACCAAGGGATTCACCCTTGGTTTGTGGATGGCCTGGAAGGTTAGCTGTGTGTTGAGCAGGTTGCTCACTGTTCTCAGCGATGTGCACACATTGGGGGGCAGCGAGGGATCGGCCAGAAGGTCTGTGATGAGCCCGTGTGCCTCTCCCATGACAGCGATGTCCACGGTGATGCTGGTGCCAGAGGACTAAAGAAGAGAGAAATAACACATGTAAGACAGCAGAAGTGAACAACCTCATGGGCACCACCTCAGGCTGTGGTGAACTCTCTTCACAGCTTACGTTAAAGCAGTTGCAGATGGGAAAATAATAGCATGAAATAATTATTTAAATACAGAGAACAACGCTGAATAGATTGATAAACAGTCTGCAAAGACTCTGGAATTCCATCATATCTGATTACACAGCTTTCACCATCTGCAGCTGACTTAATCCATCTGAATAAATTGTTCAGGCTCCCTATGGAGACATGGTCAATAGACAGGGCCTATTTGCACAAACAATTTTGGATACATGGTTTAGGATGAGAGGAGACTCTTGAGAGGTGCCTGAGTACTAACTACAGAACAACCAATCTAGAACTAGAATGTTCTAATCTAGAATGTTCAGTGCTTATCCCTGGATGAATGAAATGAATCCCAAGCATATACTGAGATTTCTAAAATATCTCCCTGCAACTAAACTATAGTATTCTGGTATGGTAGCAACAACATTCTTCTCCAAGAATATTGGGCAGCTGTACCAAAACTGAAATGGAGTAAAAACTGGATTTTTTAAACCTTGAAGTTGTCAAGTCTGTGAATTGACAGCTATATAATACAATTGCAAAGGACTGAGGACCTTTAAACTCTACTTAAGAACAGTGAGACTTGGATGCACACAGAAGTAGAATGCCTAAAAACGCAGGAGGCATCTGTAATTTCAGTGCAGAAGTGACATTTCAGCCTCACTTGGTGGTGCACTAAAACCCACCACAAATTCTGCATGGAGTTGCTAATTCAAGGCACTCCAAGAGTGACCACTTTGCCTCTGTTGTGTCTCTGACACAGAAGCTGAATCCTGCTGCTACAGTTTTGAACTTAGCAGATGTACGTGCAGTTTCCCAGAGAGACCACTGCAGCAGGTTCTGTACTTATTTGCTTTCATGTGTTTCTTAGAAAAAGCTAAAATACATAGTTTGCAAAATGGGGAAGTTATATCTGTGAAAAGAGCATAGGAATTACTTGGAGTATGGGCAAACAAAAAGCATGGAGAATTGGTCAGACTTAGGAGGAGAGTCAGTAAAGCCCCAGCCAGGAATGACTCGTCAGTGACAGCATTTATGGATCTCAAAACACAAAGAACAGAGTAACACAACTTGACACTGCTTCGTTCTCAGAAAAGGCTTTACAGGCAATAAAAAGTATTTCTGAGGAAAGTGATATATTAGTTAAGTACAGCTAAACCTCTTCCCTCTGTCTTCCCAGTTGCATAACATGGACATCAGGCCCTTGGCAAATAGATGTCTCACTCCACTGATTCCATCCTCGTGCCCTACTTCTTGCTAAGACTGAGGTAAGCTGCAGGATCAGAGGATAGGCTTCCTCACTCACCATCCTCTCCTGCAGCCAGAAAACCAGCCTCTTCCCACTTTTCTTTGCCATGCTATGAAATAACATAAACCAGAAACTGCCTGATCTTCTAGAGTGGTATTTCATCGTACTGAAAAAAATTAATGCCTGAATTTAACTGAATGGCTCTTTAATTGCTTAACATCTCAGGAGTGCACGCAAAAGATTCAGGCAGATGCTAAAGAAAATTCTTAAATTAAAGGACAAGGCTTGGGATGGGAGTAATTAATTATCTATCTTAATCTCAGCCATGACAAACCATCCAAAGGGAAGCGAGGCAGAACACATCACTCGAAAATGCAACAGAAGCCTCGTATTTTCAGCAAAACTGTGTCATCTACAGCTCAAAATTCTATTAAGACTGGAGCCTGGAGTTGTTGACCGCCAATCAGAGATGGAGACTAATACTTCCATGAAGTAAACAAGTCTGACTCAGCGGGCTATAAGCAGAGATTCTGTACAGCAGTACTAATATTTTGCAAAACAGCCAGCATTGTTCTTCATGATTAGCACCAAGTGGGGAGAGGGAGAGCCCTTCTCCATGGCAGATTTCTGCCACAGGGCCTCCAACTCCCTGTGTTGCCATGTGTGTTGGTGACCCCTGGCAGATTTTGTCCCAATCAAATGCCAGGCTGTGATGGGTTCTATGAGGCAAGAAATATGAATGGTTCATCTATCTCAAGGACAATTTAGAGCACAATCAGACTATTCTGACTAGGCAAAATTGCAGGTATTTAGATTATTATTTTCTAAAAATTATTGCAAATTGAATGCATGAGAACATTTAAAAGTATTTTACTTTTCAGTCTCTGCTAAAAAACATTAGAGAACTGCATATGCTCTGCAGACCATTATTTAGAAAGTAAATGATAATGTACTTCCCTAAAGAGCAAGGAAACCTGGAATTTAATGTAAATCACTATGATGATGTAAAGAAACCAAGAGAGAAAATCTGAGATTAATGTAATCTCATACATGCATATGTATTGTATATATCCACATATACACACATGCACGCACATGTATATGCAGGGAGTCTTCTTTTAGGGTAAAAGTGCATGTAAAATCCATGTTCAGTCTTTGTAAGTTGTTTTCTACTAACGTGCATAGCCTCTGCATGAACTGATTTGGATTCTTTCCAAACCACTTTACTCATTGAAGCTCCAAGGCCGGATACTTGGGAATAGAGGCAGGAACAACATTTGCAATCAACACTAACAAACAACTAATTTGATAAAACAAAACGAAACAACGAGGAGCTAAGATAAGGTGAACGTAATTTCACAATGGTCAGTGTTCATTTACTCATCTACGCCAATAACTGTGAATGCAGTTCCCTCCCATGAATTTTGGATAAGACTGGCTTGCTGTTCATTTTGTGACTTCATTCCAGCCCTGACTTCAGCAAAGTCATGCAGTGACTAAAACTGAAATGCTCTGGGGCATGAGAATGAGAAAGCAAACAGGCTGGGAACAAAAGCAAAACTAAACAGGCTCATTTTTAACTAAGATAAGAAGAAAACTTAATTCCTTACAATACTGAAAAACAGCTGGTTTAGGCCACAGTACCATCTGGAATGCCTAAGTGGGCCCAAATGCACTTGCTGCATGTTTTGAGGCTTCCTTTTATGTATTGAAATTAAAAAAAAACCCCAAACCTAAAACACACTGCTGCACTTGCGGGACCAAACCACAAAAGCAGCATGTCCCAGTATCACACAGATGATTTTTGTCAGGGCAGGAAACAACTGTAAGGAACACTCTTTTATTCAATATGAAAACAGCATTCTGGAAAATTTTAATGATCATTTAGAATTTCTAGGTTTGAATAAATTATTTTGGAGTCTGCAACATGACTAGAAAAGTTTTCAAAATTTGCATAAGCTTCACTGGGCTTTTCTATTACAGTCCACAAAATCCCCTTTGTGTTCTTCTTTGTGTTAAATTATATTATGCACAAAACTCTAAGAATAGCTTTTTACTCAGTAGGAGGAAAAAGCAGATAAAACTGCACAGGAAAAATGAATTTAGGAAAACAGGAGTAACAATTTCCTTTAGCCATAAGGTCCAATAGATAAATTTAGGTATGAACTATTCCTGTTGGCTCACCTGTGGAGCAGATTTGACATCCATACATTTAACAGATGCCTTACCACAAAGAAAAGTCTTCCCCCTCCTCATACATGTTTTGCAAATGATTCTCATCCAGCTTAACTAAAAAACATCACTCTCTCCACCCTTCAAAAAGGGTGATTATCACGACAGCACAAAACCAGTCAAAACTTAAGCAAGGAGAAAAAAACCCCAAACCAATTATCAAATACAAACCACAATTCATTTTACACAGCCTCGTGCTAGGGAGAAATAAAATCTTCATTTGCTGTGGCTTGTACAAGGAAAAGCAATGAAGGCAGAGATGTTGGCCTTTCACCACGTTACACTCAAGAACACTCTGTAAGCAAAAGAATGGGGGAGGCGAGGAGAAAAAAAAAGAAAAGAAAAGCGGCATCCAGCGTATCTTCAATCTTCACACAATTACGAGTAACTATAAATCACAATTTGATAGGGTTTCCAAGTCACATCATAAATGTTCAGGCCAAGCTGTCTGGAAACAAAATTAAAAGCAAATATAATTCTCCATTATTTTAATGTCCACAGAGCAATTTGAAGGATAAACATCAATTGGCTTCTATGGAAATGATGAATCATTTTAAAGGCGCCACAGACTGAACTACTCCACCTTCCACTGAATGACTAAGGAAAAAAAAGCGTGCATGCAATTCTTTCACATTTCACTTTTCTCTTTTTAAAGCTCTAGAACTGAAGTATTTTTATTTTTATATAAATATTTGTATTTATTTTATTTTGTACTCTTATTTTGTATTAACACGAGATTTCAGATCTTCTCTTCTCTGGCGAGCAAAGGAGATGTTTATGAGAATCTCTTCTCCAGCTTAATGAAGCACAGCATTCCCACTGCTCTCTGGAGGTCAACCAGCTACAGGCTCTGTAAGGCACTCTTTGGTAGGGCTGAAAATAGCATCTTCCTGTTGTCTCACTACACTGATCAAAGAAAACCTTTCCAAGGCATCTATGTAGTCACTGACTTTGCTATGGAGTGTTTAAAGAACCAACAGACACGCAACCATAAACCAGGCACAAAAGGAGCCCATAATGAAGGAAACTCTAAATCCTGCTTGAGCCATAACGATTTGAGCTTTAATCCCAGTTCCAAGATGCTTGGGATGGCACCACCACAGCAAAGCAGACCTACCTGATAAGAATTACTCTGAACTCTGATCTGCAGAGCAGAAAATGTCATGACTGCCACCATCAAGTGTGTCTGTAGATGCCAGAAAGATGCCAGAGTCCAAGGAAGGAAGTCTTTCAAAGTAGTTCTGCAAATGCAGGATCTAAGGAAATGGGTCTCAGTAGAGTTACAGTTTTTGTCCCCTCCCTGTACTGCAGTGACCCCTTTCCTCAGCAACAGGCCTGAGGCCACAGGGTCAGCAGGAGGCAGCCCTGCCTGGGGCTGGGTGTGCATATTGCTGAGCAGCCTCATACAGGGCTGGCTCTGTAATCTCACAGTGTATTAAACTCCCAGTGCCCTACTACCAAGCAAGGCCACGATTTGGACCTTCCTCCTGTATCCCACCACTGGCTAACATAAAACTTCTAGGAAGATAATAATCCCTGAGACTTCCTCCCATCTGCCACGTTTGTTTGAAACTGCCACAGAGGAGCATGACCATGTAAGACTACTTTCTCCAAAAAAACAGGATGACAACACCACCATTCTTTAAGGAAGAGGCACTGGTTTGAGAAGGAAATACTTTTTTCCTCCTTCTTATAAAAGCTGTGGAATGTATCACTGTCTACAGCACACTTTGTCTGGGGAGGCAGCTGTAATCACCACATCCTGCATCTGTACCTTAGGTAACACCACTCACAAAGCTCACAGTTACAGCTGACTAACTTTCTTCCATTACAGGATCTTTCAGTTCGTGACAGCTTTGTCAGCCAAAGAGCTCAGACTGAAACATACACTGCCAGGTATTTGTCTGGGGTGAATTATTTCAGTGTTTGAAAAAAATTGCTCAGACATTTACAAGAAGACTGTTGGAGTCTTTTATTCATCCTAAAAACTCTTGGTAAACTGATACCAGTTAATCTGCAGCAGACACTGAAGGTGCAGTAAGGCCTTTTGCTTTCTTTGCCCTGATATGTCCAGATTTGGTTGTGCAGTTCCTGGGAAAAGTGACACCAAAGCTAGTCCTGCATGACCTCTGTGGGTTGTCAGAAACCCATCACTGAACTGCCCTAAGTGTGCTCACCTCCACACACTGCACACGTGTCCTCCTGCACTGTGCACAACATTCCAAAGGGCACAGGATCACATTTAAGGAACAGAGAACACATTTGAGCTGTTAATGAAGTTTTGGTGCCATCTGTAACTTTCAAGAGAGACTATAAGTTCTTGCTTTCAGGTCACTTAGCAGGCTTTTCCAGATTTGTTACACACACTCCGAAAGAAAATATCCTCGTGGTCACTAGCAACCAAGCAACAATAAAAAAGATAGATGCAGAAATAATCTTAAGGAGTGGGAGGACTGGATTTGTTAAGATTCAAGACCTACAGACTAGGAAAGTCTGAACCCATGTGGATGCAAGTACTGGACAGAACCCAGTGCAACATAATTAAATCCCTGTCATTTATATCTGACAGAAAGGACCTCAAATGAACTAACTCCACTCGTACTGACATAAAGTAGTACTTAACTTTCCACATTTCCTCCTGCCACAGCTGGAAACCAGGGAAGGCACAGGGAAATGAGGCAGAGGGTTGTCCCCAGAGAGTGTGCTGGGTGGCACAGCACGGCAAGGGGCAAGCTGCAAGCAGCCATACACGCGCTCTGCCTTGGGCTCCTTGGGAAATCCCAGCTCAAGTGAAGACACTCAGATAGTTGGGATGACCTTCTGCATAAGGCACGCCACGAGGAGGATCCAGGGAAAGCAGCAGCTCCTGGAAGGAGGCGAGAGCACAGGCTGAACCTCCTGGCTGAGAGCCGCTGCTCGCAGCTTGCAGACCTCGTGGAAACTCTGACGCTGGTATTTGATGTTCTCAGCAGAGCCCTGGGGACTCAGTCACCCAGTTCCAAGGGACTTTCCGTGCTGTTTGGCTGCCTAAAAACATTAAACTACCATGACTATCCAGCCCAAAGAAGTACTTGATGATGTAGAGCAGATCACAAGAGTCAGTCACAGTCAGGGTTGATTACTTAAAAAGTAGACAACACTCCAACTAAACTAGGAACTTTAAAAATTATTGCTTTTAATTGAAGCACAGCAGATGGGAAAAATTAAATTCTAAATGGGGCTTGAATCTGCTTTGAGTAACACAGACTGAGGAGAACAATTCTGTCCTTCGGAGGCTGTCCTCAATTGTCTCACATTATTGTTCTCCAATTTGTACATCAGATGGTCACAAATTGGTAGCTTGAAGCTGATAGTTTGTGTTCATATGAAGAAATTAGTGACAACTGTCTTCAGCCTCAACTTGATCTGCAGTAACACAAGCTGGGACCCAGCAGGAGAGGGGTGCTGGTGCACACACAGTGGAGAATAAGCCATCTATTAATACCTGGTGATCTTTCTTGTTTGAGTTCACAGCTCCAACATCCCAAGTGCCTGCTTAGCATGGAAAGCTATTTTAATTCTGCGGTGAACTAAAACAGAGCAGCCAAATACGCAGCATGAGTTAAAAAAAGATCCATTGAAAGCAATAATCACTGTTCTGCCTTCTGTGTACTAACTAATCCTCCCACATTTTCAACTTGACAGTCTCAGCTACACCAGAGCAAAGCCAAAGGAGCCACATACTGCTGTATTTTCTCCCTTTTGAAGTACTTCAGGCACTTTTGGGATGCAACTTGAGAAGCGACATCACAATTAGCAGAAAACTGCAGAAATATGTAGGAAAATAAACCCAGCTAAAGATTCACATCCATCTCAGCCCTTCACTAAGAACTGTTGAACAGTATTGAGAAGAGCATCATCAAATGTCATTAAAAATGTAATGCAAATAAATGCAGCCTCTAAATGAAGACAAAAGATTAGGGGGGTGGAGTGAAGAGTTGCTACACAGGGTGTCAAATATATATTCAATTACTAAAAAGGAGTTTCCATAGGAGAATAAACTGAAAAAAAGAGAAAACCGTGTAAGGTTTTAAGAATGAGTGTTGAAAACCAGAATAAGAAAAAAATTAGGAACTAGGAAGCAATCATCAGTGAAGCTGTAGATAAAGAGCCTTGAATGTTCAGTCTGTTCTTACTGGAATTACAACAGGGATTTGGAAATGGCAGCAGGAGCCAGATGTGTATCTTGGGCCATGTTTTCCATATGCAGTAGCAACAGAGCAGAAGGATCCCATGAAATTCTCCAGTGACCATGAACTCTAATGATATTTAGTTGTCCATTTTTAAGAACTGTCTTTCCCTGAAGCCAAAGGCAGGCAGTGATATTCTGCACCTTTTGTAAAGGATAAATCCTGTGCACATCAAACTCCAGTGAGAGCCTTACTGCAGTCAAATTGGTCCAATTTCAACATGTTTTTCTTCTCCATCAGACCTTGTGGTTTGCATTATTTCAGTTCTCCTGATTTTAGGCACTCACACTAATACCAGTTAATAGCCCTTGAGTGCTTCAGATGCCTCCTCCTCTTTCTCATGACTTTATGTCACTAATGAACTCCTCTGTGAAAAGAATTAATCATTTTTCTGTAACACTTGGCTTTGGATTCTTGTATTATGACTCATTAAAAAAAACCCCAACAAAACCAAAAAACCCAACTGTAGCCCTAGGGACTTGCAGCCCCCAAATCCTTCAGCATAGCTGCTGCAGAGCTATTATTTCTCTAAAGCACAAGCTACTAACATCTAAAGCCACGACCTGGAAAAGTTACCCAAAGCATGCACTAGATGTAAAAATGCCCCATCTCTCCTAGATTATTTACAGGCAGACTCTTCAGTGAAGATCAGAAGAGAGAGAAACAGTAATTCATATACAAGAAATATAAAACACTATCCTCTATGTGCCTTCTATGATATTAAATTTTTTTTTCACTTACCACAGATATAAACTGACAGACTGGCAAGCCCTGAGGACTGCTTTCAACCTACTTCATCCTTGACCTGCAAGGACCAGCTTAAAGACACACTAGGTTAGTTTATACTGTGGATTTATTTTGCCTTTGCTGTCATAAATGGAAAAAAAATGCCTGCTGAGATACAAGGTACACAGCTGATAAGCACAGGTGACTGCCTGCATCAGATGGCCATTTTCAGCCACTACTCTTCTGGTCTTTAATCTACACACTGGATGCTAAAGGCTGTAGGATTTTCTAAGTCATTTCAACAATCTCCAATTTCTTCCATGTAGCTGGTAACTGATCTGTCTTGTACACAGTTTTAATCTAAGAAAAGTCTTACTTCCAACTTGTGTCTTTTAGGTTGTAAGCAGTACTTGACTTGCACTTTAGAAAAAGAAAAAAAGTAAAATGCATGTAATATTTCTAATTATGACACCCTGGCTGCTTCTCAATTCTAATTAGAGATAGACCCAATCTGTACTTCGCCATCATTAACATCTCACCACACTGAACTCTGACTTTCTGGCTCAGGGTCTGCACTATTTTATGAGGGCCAAACACTTCTGTGTTTTTGGAAAGCTTGGATTCAAATTCACATCTAAATATAACAGCCCCAGCTTCTCACTTACAAAAGGCAACAGAACCATAGAGACCAAAAAACAGACACAGATCATGAAGCACTGGTGCTTATGCTGGCAACCACACTAGACAATGATTTCTATCTCCACAGTGAGTTATATTTTCTGCTTGGATGTGGATATTAAGAAAAAAAAAATCAACTGTGGGTTGCACATGGATTTTTTTAAATGTTAAATGTCCTTGTGAAGCTGAACTTCAGTGGTTCATCTGAATCTACTGCAGTAATAAATCAGTGGTGATGCGGTGATGAAGTGCAAGAGAAGCACTTACTACTGCTGCGTAGGTAGACAGGTTAGAAGTCTTAACTGAATTTTTAAAAGGAAATATAGAAAAGAAGTATCAACATACAAATCTGTTTTGCCATCTAAAACCAAAGACTTTAGGAGGTACATCAATACAGAGGCTTGATATTTTAGCTCAAAACTGATCCTGCTAATTGGTGCACACAGTATTGAGCTGTTTGCTGATGAGACTTATAATCACATGATTCTGTCACAGAGAACAGTGTGGTATCCTCAAAAACGAGAAACAGCAGCTCAAACTAGGCACCTCAAGGATTTAGAGTGCATTGACATTACATTGACAACTTCAGACAAACACACACAAAAAAAGTATTTTGTATTGACAGAAAAATTACTGGGTTTGGAATTTCTGGTGACAGAAAGGGCTTATTTGGGCTTTGGTGCAGCAATTTCAGAACAGTTAAAAGATAGGAACAAGAAATCACATCAATTTCTCCAAACTTAAATCTTTAGTTTGAAAATGATGAAATTAAGTTCCTCTGTTGGTTTTTTCCAAAATGTTATAGCTTCTCTTTGTGAAGAACAGCCTGGTGCCCACAATTACATTGTTTTCTGCACCAGACTTCTGTAAGGGCTTAGTGTGGCTACTGTGGTCAAAACCTCATAGTGGAATTAAATGGGATCCATAATGGATTAGACTCCAGAGATGACTTCAATATTCAGGTTTCTTAACACTGGTGACCTAAGGCAGGCTATTGAAGCAAAAGATCTCTCCCCAAAGTCAGTTTAACTTCGAGGGGTTAAGCTCAGAACAACAAAGATAAAAGACCAGTTTAAGCACAAGAAAACACTTGACTTCATACCCCTGACCTTGGTGAACAGTCACGCACATCCCTCATCACAATGTGTTATGTAAACATATTTGCTAACAAATTGAAACAGACCACAAGCTGAATTGTTTGCCATAAGGTGCTCTGACTGATCAGCTGAGGAAGCATATGGATTCTGTCTTCCTAATTCTCTATTATCTTTCTGACTGCTTCCATTTGAGTGTTACAAGTGGTCCCAGATATCCTATTTATCCCATTAAATTTAAAAAACCAAATACATAAATTGCTGATCAATTCTCTCTGTACACCCTCCTTCTTCTCCTAATGCATTTGAGAGACTTTTGGCAACAACATTAGGAAACAACCTTCTGTACAAAGAAGAATCACTTCATTTAAATGATTTGTTCTTTTAATTACTGTCATTCCCAGCCAACACAGAGCAGAAAATGCATATCAATAATGCTCACTGTGCAACAGGTTGGCATTTTGCCAGGAATCTGAAGACTGCCCTTAATCTAAGTAAAAATTTATTTGTATCCATTTCCTCTTCTAATGCAAGCTGCAACTACTGTGGAGAGTAAAGCTGAAGCATGATGTTACAGCAAAATGAAATACCCAATCAAATTAATTATGCACAACACTTTTATCCACTTGCCCTTTTATTTTTCACTGACAGATCAAAGAAACATGTTTGATTTCCTGTCAATAAAATCAAGGTAGCACAAGAAGTCAACATGATGAGGGTCCCACTTTGGTCTGCCTTTTAGGAAAGATGCCTTCAATTAGGATGGCATTTTTCAGGCATGGTATAAGCATGCCTTTAATTCATAACTAACTACATAATTCTCTAATTCTTTACAGGTCCACAGTAATATACCTCACACACGTGTTAATAGCTCAGTTTAAATACTGGAAGGGGAATTAATTGAAAAGAAATGAATCAACATTTAGTTCGCTATTTTTTTTAAACAGAGAAGAAAATGCAATTCAAAAACTGTCTCTAAAGACTATTTAATGTTTTGTGTATAAAGATGACCGTATAGGCCTGTGCCAGCTACAAAAAACCGGACAAGTTACAAATAGGACCTCACATTCAACCCTGAAACCTGATTTGTGTGGGTTTGGGTATACTTTGAAACCAGTCAAACAAGCTTAAACCATGTTCTGGCCCTACATAAAATTTAGAGTCTGCTTGAAGGGCTTGCTTATGTGACCAGCCCAAATGCAAACCAGCCAAAGGACGTTCCACCAAGTGCACAAAATAAATTATTTTAAATAAAACTCGTCCATGGGCAGACATCTAACCCCACAGCGCAACTACTTCTGCTTGTAAAATGACGCTCATTTAGCTGGGCACAAACAATTTATGAATCCATAACACAACACATAACACGTAACATTTAACATAACACAACCTTTTCTCCCTGCACCAAGCTGAGAGCCCCAGAAATCCCCACATGGCTCCAGAGCAGCAGGCTGAGCTCTGCTTCCCCTCAAGCAGCAGCCCTGGTGATGATCTGCACGCCAGCCCTTCGTCACTGACCAGAACATAACGAGGGAGGAGAGCAGAGAGCAGGTCCTGTGCTGGAACCCAGCCACAACCTCGCCTGGAAACCAAGCCAAGGCTCCCAGGGGATGATGGACTAAGGGAGCCCAAAATGTCCCTTCTCTCTCTGAAGGTTACTGCCTGCCCTGCAGCATCCCACAGGGTCAGCAGCACTGCAAAGGGCGAAAGGGCAGGGGATGGGGCCAGGCAGTGCAGATGTGAGGACATCCAGCTGCACAAGGGACAATCAGAACCAGGAAAAGGGGATGGGAACGAGAAAATTACAGAAGAGACAGCCAGTCTGAACACCTATTCCAGGCTAGAGCACAAATGCTTCCATAAATGAGCACACCACCTTGTGCCAGGTGACCACTCCAAAGGAGTCAGTGCCTCGGGAGAGGGTGTGAGGTAACAGCCATGCTACAGCTGAGCAGAGCTTTTCATGCAGGGCATTACAATCCTGCAGCTTTAGGTGCAGAAAAGCCTTTCCCAGGGATCACCAGATGGCACTACTCTTCCTTCAAATCAGGAATGTGTAGCTCTGCTGCGCCCATGAAATGCTATCATCGATTTGGGAGCAAAAAGATCTTAATCCACGGTTTTTTATATATTAGCCCAGTATTCTCTCACTGTTCACATTCTTTCCAATGATCTTGCAAATCTTGTACAAACAGCAAAGAAATTACTGCATCTGGGGGAGGTGGAGGGAGCCTCATAACATTTTGAACTGACTCTCACACTAAAATATTCCACAGCAGAAGGATTATAGAAGTTTCTCTAGGAACAGAAAACTCCCCAGCAATACATGCAGTTCTTGACAACGGTACTGAGAAAGCAGAATTCCTTTCAGAGAAATAAGTCCTACACGTAAGGTTAACATATACATGCCTCTCTCTTCTCCCCATGTTCTATTTCTGTCTGTTATCAGAGTTCTTGAAGATGCTAAACTCTACCTGTAATTGTGCAGTGTTTTAGCATGAAAGTATTTTCTAAATTTGGTTGAAGGTTATTGTACTTTTTTCCCCTAAAAAAAGAGCTATTGAGAGTTTCCACATACAAATAATAATGGAAGATAGAAAACGAAAGCACTTAAAATGATCGGCATTAAAATGCTAATAAAGAACCATCAACACAAAAAGCAATGTTTCCACATGCATGTTAGTGTAAGCATGCTTTCTTTCAGTTATTGATGTGAATTGCAAAAAGATGCAAAGTATTCACATTTGCATGTCTTCAGTTGGGTACAAGCTGATGTCAGGATATGGAATACAGCTAATTTGGGATGGAAGAAGCACATTCAAATTGAAGTCTCAAAAGCCTCTGATTCTTGCTGAGAAAGAGTGATATTTCTTTTTTGGTTGTTTGCTTTGTGTTTAATCCACGGCAGGACTCATCTCCGCTCAAGACCTTACAAATTGAAAAACTGAGGGGCAAATTAATCTTGCAGAGCGACTCCTCTAACTTCACCAGGAGTCACAGCAGAACTGAAGTCTGCCTGCTGTGCTCATGAGCTGAATTCCCTCACAAAACAGATTTTCTGTCTTTCTCTAAGCAACTCTCTCCCCTCTCAGCTCCCTGGAAGTTGACAGGCTGCTTCCTGCTCCATGATCTGTGAATCACAATGTGAACGCCGATCGCTACTCCCTGGTGAAATTAAATTAGGTATCGGAGCACAGCATGAGCAATAACTTTCCCTGAGATGCCAGCCCTAAAGAAACTCTACATTTTCTTCCCCCTGCTGAAGAATGGAGTTATGACAACAGGGTCAAGTTGGTTATTACTCTTCATACTCTGCAAGATCACCCTCTGCTCCCAGCCAGTTTAAAATTATTTCTCTGCTTCCTAGTCAGGAATATAACAGCACCAAATTTGAAGAGTCCAATAATTCACTATATTTATTTGTGTGTTCTTCTGTAACTGCTTAACACCATGTGAATTGCAGCAATGCTTAACATACACAGAATACCATGATAAATCACCAGAACTTAGTGCATGTCATACAGCTGGGAAACTGGTAAGACAAGGGTAAGCAATATTAAAACACGGCTTATCAAGCAGCAAAGGGGAGTTTGTGATGCAGCATTTCAAAGTGCCTTTCAATAGCAGTTTGTTAAGTAATAAAATATTCACACTTGGAAAGATCACAGGGTTATGTTGCCTCATACTTTTTTTTTTTCAGACATATGGCCCTTGGGAACTTACACACATCTTTGTCACTGCAGTGTACTCTGAGCAAAGAGGCACCACAGGGGCACAGCTGAAAGTGGTAGAAAATAAAAGTAATGTATTAAAACCTGGTTTGTGAGCTCAGATTATTGCTCATTCCAGAGCCTATGGTAATCTCAGACAGGTTTACAGGGATTTAAATTTCCAATTGTGATGTAGATGTTAAAATCAGATTATTTAGCCTCTTTTCTGCATCACAACAGAGTCCATGTGCTCCAACAAAGGTAGTTTGCATTTGCTTCAAGGAAAAATAAAAGATGCTCCCACCTTTCATTCTCAGACAGAAATATTCTTCTCCCTTTAACCTGAGCAACTACTCCAAAGATCAGTTAATCTGCAGGAAGCAGAAGTTTTCATGCTACCCAAAATTAAGTGTGGTTTTCCCTTCTCCAACATTTACATGTTCCCTTGTGAGCCTTGCAGGTTCCTCCAGGTTCACTTCTCCAAGGTCCATTGAAAATCTGCTCCTAAACTCCCTTTCCTCTGGGTTAGCTGCCAGACAAGAGCTAGTATTGGAGTTACTACGTCAGAAAGAAATTGTTCTGGCCTTCAAACACTGCCATGTCCCCTGCCCAGCTGCTGTGGAGATGGCTCAGGCACAGCAAAGTAAATTGGTTTAATCTTGTGCATCTGGTACTGAGCTCCCAGTCATCTGTTTAGGGGTATAAAGGGACTCTGTTCCATCTCAATGCATCCATCATGTCACAGCCCAGCTCTAGTGACAGAGCCTGAAACCTTCAAAACCTAAACCCTGACAGCTCCTCTTCTCTGCTGATATATATCACAGTGTTGGACTTGCATGCTTGTTCCACAAGCTACTGAGTCACCCGGGCCTGAGAGACTCTAAGAAACCCTCTTAGAGCAAAACTGTACTTCTGTGAATTTAGGGTAATAACCAGACTTATTCCTTTGTCCTTTGAAAAGAAACCCACAAAACCTCTGCAATGCACAACTGTCTAGAGAATTCCCAGTATTTCCACATCAGCCAAATGAACATGAAGTAAACCCTTAATCTTTGCATCCCTCAAAGGATTCACAAGGCACCAATATCTCACAGAAGGGCCTCTGGGTCCCTGGAAGGTGCAGAGCACTCTTTGCCTGTACAGTGAGCAAAAGCTTTAGACCACTTCTGGGAATGCAAATGAATGGGATCCACGTGACCCCACTAATAAAAGGCTCCTGTCTCTTTGCAAAGCACTGAAATGCCATCTGGCAATTTTGTTGACGTCAGCAGGCACAGAAAAACAACCCCCACCTCCCCCCAAAAAAGCAAAAGCCTTGGGCGGGAGGGGGAGGAAAGGCAGAGTTTCGTGGTGTGTGTGCTCCAGGCTGGTGTTACTGAAAACCTGCTGGCAGCATGCTCAGCCCAGAGCCTGGAATTCTGCACCAGCAGTGCAGGAAAATTCACCCTCTTGCCTCTGTTTTATACTGTTTTATACCCTGGCAGCCCAGGTTCAGAGACTGCTGCCAAGCATCAAACAGTGAGCACTACCTCCTCCTCTCCTGCATCACTTACCACCACCACATCCTCCTCTCCTACATCACTTACACCACCACATCCTCCTCTCTTATTTTGCCTTGTCACTGTCAGGTTCTTGAAAGTTTGTAGGTGAGGAATGAATCTCCCAGAGCAGACTGCAGGGAAAGACAGAAAACTTCCAGCACTGCTTTGCAGGGTGTGGAAGATCCACCACTCGGTCAGCTGTTGTGACTACACTTCTTGCCACAGTCATCTGGGACACAGTGAAAGAAATTCTGTGCTAGTTTAAGTAAAAGCTCACACCAGCATTTCATGATGACAAGAGAGAAACGACCAAAGATGATGCACAAAAGATGTCCAAATTCTGGGGGGATAATATTTTAAGCTGCAGGTACGAATTTTAAATTATATTTAATAGAAGGCATAATATTGCTCCTAAGTATTACGTGCCATTTGACACAGAAAAGTTTGTTGCATTTTCATGAAAAATGCCAATATTTTAAGTCAATAATGTAAGTTACCTTATCTGTGATGAGCTAAAATAATACTATGAACACATGTTGCATGCAAAAGAAGCAGGCATCTTTTTGTATTAAAGTACATTTTCCTGTTATCAAAGATCTCTTCAGTTATTTCTGATCTCGGTTAACAATTCACATCGAAATGCAGGAAAGGGCAGCTTTAACACAAACTTTTAAAGGATGGACGTGCCCTCATTGAGGCACATTCAGACCCTGAAAAAAGGAGCTCGTGAGTTGCTTTTAACAAGGGATTAGAGATTTTACAGTAGCTTTGTGACAGAAACACAATCCCCTCAACAGTATTTCTCAAAAAAAGTTAGAACCACACAAGATGGGTGACGATGAGAATGATGGAAAGAGGAGGCTGACCTGTCATCTAGGGCCACATATTCTTAGTTGTCTCACCAAAGTGTTGTAACAAAGTACATTCTTCAGAATCAAAACTGGATCAAGATTTGAAATATTCAAATATTCAATTTGACTGAATATTCAAACCTGCCTGAAGTAATAGTTCTTTTTCTTTGCCCTTCTCATTCCCTCCCTCCTCTCCCTCCTTTAACACATCTTCTCTTACTGAATGAAACCAAGGCATTTTTCTTTCAAAATGTTCTTTGAATTCCTAATCTCTGCCTCAGTGCAATTTTTTAACAGCAAGTCAAAGCAGCACTGTGTAAATAACTGCAGGGAGACAGCTCTGCCTGGAAACTGGAAAGTTCTCCTTGCTCACATCTTAAGCCTGAAAGCTTATGCTCAATTCAATTAAGAAAATTTATGGGTAATTCCACAGTTTCTTCCCAATTCCTTATGTTCTCGGGCAGCCAACCCAGAAATGAACAAAATCCCTGACAACTGACTACTTTCTGCTAGCACATGGGCAATTATGTGGAAAGTGTGTATTTAATTGAGTTAGTCGTAAATCCTGACTTAGGAATGAATCAGAGGATGAAGAGATACAGCTATTCCCTGCTGCCACTTCAGGTTTAATCACATCTGCTTAAGGTTTATTTATTAACTTCATAAAATGCATAAACAACAAAACCATCCTTCCATAATTTTACAGGTATTAAGCCTCCACTTGAAGATGTAGGAGAATAAACTTAAAGCTACACACATGACAGACAAAGAGAGATTTTCTGAATTCCCCTCCTATCTCTCAGGTCTGCATCACATCATGTCTGTTTTAAATATAAACAATTTTCAGAGTTCACAACTAAGTCCCACCAGCAATTCTGCTTAGAGCACTCCCCAGTAAAGCTCATGTTCAGCAATAAATAAGAAGTTTTCATGCCTGCTTTCTCTGGTCCCAGGGCAGTATTTCAACGAACTCATGACAAATACAACCCCTACACCTAGAGTGGTCATCCTGAGGACTGTGTTATCTTCAAAAGCAGCAAGATGCCTCTCCATCCATTCCAGTCACTCACTCAAAAGAAAGCTGTCCTCCCTGTGTCTGTGTGACAGGTGTGTCTTTTACTTCCTGAAGCTGCTGCAGACTGTGGAGCTTCTCAGTTAAGAAAAGAAATGGCTGTAGCGACATTCCCAGGAAAGTCTTACCAGCTCCACTCTAAGGAACTTCCACCTTCTCATTCACATTATGTCCAGACAGATAGCCAAAAATTCAGGATTGTGAAATTTATCTAATTTTCAAGGTCTGTGGGGATTATTCAGACACTGACATTCACTATGCATACATTAAATGTCACTTATTCAGAGGGAGCCCGTCACTTTGGCAATCATACAGAGTGTGTGGGAGGAAAGCAGTGCCACTTGCAGATTCTCCTGTACAAATATTTGTTTGTTCTTGCAGGGGGAGCATTTCCTAACGCTATTTCCTGTTTTCCAGTTGCTCTGTTCTGCTCTCCAAGCAAGTCATCTCTCTGCCTAATCAGTACTGTCTCCTTCCCTGTCGGGTACATGTGAAAATTTCTTTGGGCCAACTCATCTACTCTTCCAGCTACTCGTGGACTTCCCACTTGAGGTCAAATACTCTGGGCTTGGGGAAGTCCTTTGCTCCTTCACTGCCCTCTTCTCTCTTGGAGATCCTTCCCTATTTCAGTTTGGAGACTAGAGCTGAGCAAGCCAAACCAGCACAGCACGCTGGCAGGGGACTGGCTGCACTGAAGGACTTCTCTAAACTGAAATTAAGCTAAACTGAAAGGCTTTAAAAAGTATTCCAGGGTCCTGAATTCCATATCGAGTTGTTAATAAGAAAAATCAATATAAACCCAAGGACATGGATGTGGCCATGCCACTTGAGATGATTCCTCTCTCTCTGTTAGGGTGCCAGCCCCTTGCTGAGGGCTCAGTTTCCCAATTCCCAGCTGATAGTGCAGTAAAACCCCTCTGGCAGTGGAAAGAATGTGGCCTTGACACAATCCAGGCAGCCACTGCAGAGCCAGCCAGGAAAGGCAAAATATGGAAATCCCAGCCTCGTGCACTGAGGGTAAAGCTCTCACAAGGTGCCCTTTTATCCCACTCATGAAGCTGAGGGCACTGTGCTCATCAAATGTGTGAAAGGGTCCCATGGAGCCCTTGCTGGCTTCCTCCAAAGGCTGAGAATCCTCACCTGAGGGCAGTCCCACAGATTTTACAATACCATAAATCACAGTCAGAAGCTCAACCAAAAGTTTGCAACGCAGGTGCTGTACTCACATTTTTATAGGCCATTATGAAACAAGCTAATTGAATATTTCCACTAGGCTAAAAGTGCAAAGGTTTTGATACCCTGGGAAGAACAGAAATTACAAAGGCTCCAGATAAAATCTCTATACTGGGATCAGCAGTAGTAAGAAATTACAAGTCCTTTGAATACATGACAGACATAACAGCCTTGCAAAATTGTCGATCACTGAGACAGCGTGATCTTACCCTCTCAATAAAGAGAAAAAAATTAGAAACATAGGTTCCCATCAAGCAAGTTGAGCAGGTATTTACTTCATTACTGTTACTTCATAATGGTAGTACCAAATTTGTTTCTCATACTCTTTTGCTACCTTTACAGCAGCCTTCAGAACCTAAGCTGAGGTGTGTACAATTATAATCATTTCAAGAGAACACACTTTAGCCACGTTTTCACTATCACCACAACAAGACAGAAAGGATTTCAAGGGAAATGGGGAACCACAAGAAGCCACGTGCAGACTACAAACTGCAGCTGTGGTTACTATCTAGCATCTCACCAAATGGGGCCATTGCAAGCAAGACCTCTGTCACTGCATCCAGTGTTAGCTGATGGAGGAACACACTGGACTTGCAGCTGAGCTTTGCCATTTACTCCTTCTACTTTCCAATTTCATCAGGAGAAAATTATTTCTGACAAAGGGTAGCTAAATTCCCATTTGTGAACCTGCCATGTTGCTAACCCCTGAGTTCTCTGCTGTGCCATCCAATCTAGCACATATATCATTGTGAAAAGTTTTAATTTGCCACTGTGTTGAAGTCTTTAGCACAGAGCAATGTGACAGATTTTACCAACACTTATTAAAAATAAAGCAGAATGGAGCAAGCCATAAATAAAATAAAGTGCTGGCAAAGCCTGGAATGCAATGAATACATCTGCACTTCCAGCAGTGGCCAAACCATAGTGCTCTATCATAGGAAAGTAGCTTGAAATAACTTTTCAGTGTGTTTGATATATGATACTGCTCTTTTAAAATGAAAACTAGAGCAAGTTTGTGAACTTCAAAGTGAAGTTGTTTCCGGTGGGAGGTTTATTTTGTTATGAGCTTGACATACTGTAGCTGTGACACTGAGCAGAGTTGCAATGTCAGAGTTCAGAAAGTTCACCCACACTCTAAAGACAGGCAATCACAGGAGCCTGACAGCAAAAAATGTCATGGGTGGGGGGATTCTTCCAAAGTTTAATTTCCCAAGCAGTTTATCTCACACAGATTGCACACAACACCCCCCTACTCAAATCTCAACACAGAATGTGGCCTGAAGTGTTTGAATTTCTTTCTGTCTGGTGTATAATAAATCCAATTCATGTAAGGCAGTTTTGGCACTAAGCTATGTATTTGCACATTTCTCTTGGCTTAAGTCACACTTTCTGTTAGGAAAACTGCTCAGAAAGGTTTGTTTCCTCCACTCTTATAAATTGTTGGCATAAGCATTCAAAGATTTAACCTCAGTTACCTGGATTCTAATGATTTACGCTGAAACCCACTAACTTGGGTTTCTTCTTAAAATCCGTGTATGACTTTAAGTGTATTAACTTTCAAAATATTTAAATTCAAGGTAAGAGAATAAGAAGGGGGTGGAAAACATCTGACAGCAACACTGCTCACTTCCACTGCTGTCTGACTGTAGAGTGACACAGGAGAACCCACACAGATGAATCCTGAACTGGCAGAAAGAAGAGACAGGGAGATACCACCTTTTTTAAAAAAAAAAATTTTGCTCTTCAATTTCTATACAGGCTCCTCTGCAAAACAGTGTGTCCCCTCTCAGCATTATCTCCTTCTTAGTCTTGGTTCCTTTCTAATTCAGTGGAGGTGGTGGGGGGTGGTTGGTTGGGTTTTTTTTAAATTTTTGTTTCTTGGAGGGTGGCAGGAAGGTCAGCAAATAGGTTAAATGTTCTAATAACCAAGCTACACCGTAGCTTCAAAAAGAAGCGCAGTCAGATGGGACAAACACTTTGGTATGAAACACCAGAGTACCTCCACAGTGGCACAGATTCACCTGAGTCATGCCTGCTGGGTGCCACAGTCTGAAAATGAAGAGATGAATAAAACATGCATTCAGTCACTGACTCATACCCATCCAAGCACACAAACTCTTTGGCACTTCTCCCTCTCTGAAATAATGCAGGAGAAAAATAATCCAAACAAATATCCCAGGGAAAATTATTTTGCGCTTCACAAATTCTGTTACAGAAAGCGGATTTATATATAAGCAAAGTGTTTGTGCATGCAGCTGGAACTGAGCTTTTTGAGAACAGTACTGAAGCAATGAGTAAGTCTTTTGTGTCTCCGTTTACCTAAAACTTGATTTGCACATTGACATGCAAAACACAGGCACTTTCCAAAAAAGGTTACGACACATCCACTACGGGAAAAGGAGCGGTGCCAAAACAACATCATACCGTCCCTACTCTGCTGAAAACTCAGTCACTCTGGTCAGTTAGCAGATGTTTGAATGATTTTCCTGACATCCTTGCTACGTCATCTGAGGCTGGTAAATCAAAGGCAGCTTTCTTTCTGCTCCCACAGCTTCATCCGTGATAAACACCCCGCAGCTGGCTACGGAGGCAGTGCTGGTAATAGTTTATGGGTAGGATTAAATCTGGTTCACTCCTTCAGAAGACTTTTTGTATCCATGCAAGAGAAAGCAGAAGGAGAAGGCAGAGCTGGGCCGGGAGCACTTTTGAAGGAAGCATCACTGCTGTGACCTGAGTTGCATGTTTAGGTGGTGCTGAGGCAGTACAGGAGGGCAGGGAAGCAATCTGTCCCTGCACTTTTCTGGTGTTCAGGGATATGCAGTTTCCACACAGCTGCGTTGGGACGGGTTTTTGGTTTGCCTTTGAGACAAAATTTGGTCTATCTTCTATGAACTATATCCACTATGTCCCATGTATTCCTCACGTGTGTGTTGCTAATCCTTTTCCAAGTGTCTCATATGTGGAGGGGGAAAAAAAATGAAAACACAAAAGGCAAATAAATAGCTGAGCACTTACAGATCATCAAGTCCACTGACACTTGACATAAAACAGATGCTGAATGGCTTAACAGTGATGCTTATGGAGTGATGTAGAGAAGTACAGAAACACCAAAGGTAACCAGGGAAGATCTTTTCATTGCTGGAAGCAGGCAAGCCAGGTGAGCTGAGAAATTGGATATGTTATTGAAGATATCTGTCTGATTCAGTATGGGCTGATCTGCTCCCAACACCAAAGCTAATTCACTTGTGTCTGCACAAGTGTACTGTCAAAATCAATACTTCCCAACACAGGCTGAGTTTGGTAAGTCAGGAAGGAAACAACAGTGCCACACTAGAAGAACCCTTTAATCTTAAAATTAAAGAACATGTCAGCTTGATTCAAAAACATTTGTTTTGCACTTGCTGCCTTCATTTTTTGGTTGCATTCACTGCAAGACTTTACACAGTTTGTAGTGCCTTAATTAAAAAAATAACCCTAAAACCCCATAAACCCACACCTCAAAACTCAAGTAGCAACTAGTTGCTGTCATTTGTAGGCTAAGCAAATCAGAAGTGGGAGAAGTTAAAACTGAGGCAGAGGAACAGATTCTTCTATACTGCGTCTATTCCATTCAGCAAACCTTTCCAATGCCCTCTGCTACCTCCTCCAAAAACCAGCACAGCTCACAACAACAGTGTATGTCTAAGGATTCAGAACCTCTGTCAGATCACAACTTCTCTTTGAAAGCAGTTTAAAAATATTTTGTTCCTATTTCTAACAAAACAGTTTAGATAAGAAGACTTAGAACTGTATCCAGTACTGGGCTCCTATGGAGTCTAGCAGCATTTAAGCAGCACAAAAGATGCTATCTGCTTTGAAATCTGTTTTGCCTCTGTGGTCACATGTTCCTTTTGTTCTTTTTAATGTAATGTAATTTTACTAATTTTATCAGAAAACAGAGGGAGAGAAGGTGATCTAATTTCAGTGGGAATGTCAAAGGAAATTTGTACCTACTGTAGCAGCAAGTGATGATGTGTCTGTATCAAAGAAAAGAAATTTATTCTTTTCGTTGTCCTCCTGCTGGGAAGTGCAAAACTTCTTCCCAAAGAGCCTATGATCCTGTTCTTTAATTCATGTATTTTACATGAATGCTACCACGTATGTTATTCATTTTACATTCAACCAAGGAAGTAATTGAGACAATAATTGCAAGTATGTGCTAATCCACAATTAATGAGCACCCTTGGATGTATTGTATGCTCCCACATACATCAAACTACAACACACAGCAGCTAAAAAAATTACCCAAATGGGCACACGTGTCAACTAAGTATTCTCGGCTGGAAATACCAGCTACTTATAACAGAGAAATAAATACAAAATGTCTGGCATATCACCTGCCCGGTTTATGCACTGGCAGTATTTTAGCAAAATGAAGTTAATCCTGTGGTACCCCTGTTCCTGCCACCCCCAAGATACCTTCTCCTGAATCAGCTGAAACTTCTTAGCCTCTCTCAGCCGAGGCTGACAGCAAAATAAAAGCCAAAAAATGTTTTGACTCTGGCCAAACTTCTTCACATGACCACCAGTTTTCATGAGGGGTAATGCTTGGTATGACCTCAGAAGCAGAGAGGGAATGACTTCTGTTGACCAGCTCCAAGTGGATTTACAGTAGTGACAAGGATTAGGGAATTGGATGTATATAGGATGTGAAACATAAATTACTGACTAATTAGGTTTAATTAGATTTTTGCCTGTAGACCCATCCATTTAAGTTAAGCTGTAATTGCAAACCATTGAAACCTAAAGGATGGCATTTACACTAGGAGCACTGCCTAGCTGATCTCCTTCATCAGTACTTTGTGCTCCAAAACAGAACTCTTCCTCTTTCCTAGGACTTACACTTTCTGCCTTCCTTTTTAAAAGACAATAAAATTATTCAATCAACTGAAAAGGAATCACTTAAAGTAAAAAACCCAAGAAATCATTACTCCTCTGAAAACTCCTCAAACTTGGAAAGAAGTCCTGCAAGATTGCTGAAGAGCCAAGAGAGCTGGAGCTGCAGACCTGAATGCACTCCTCCACAAGACTGATTATCAGGGAGAGAGCAAAAAAATAAGAACTGGTTTCAAAATCCAACAGTGCAGATATGTTTCATGCTCAGGAAATAATTTCCAAAGCTGAAAATACAGGCTCTGCAACAATGCTGCTTCTGCTTTCTCCAAGGCCAGTCCTGGAACAAAGCAGCCCAGCACATGCACCAAACCTCTAATTTGTTCTCCAGAGCACATTTTCCTGATACATCAGATCCAAATAACAACAGATAAAAATTTTTGTAACAAAGACATGACACATTTCCTCATGTTTAATTTTTTTTTGCATTACATAAGACAGCTTAAATGCAGCAGACACCCACCTCCCTCCCACCTCCCCATACAGTCTGTCCATATACCTATGAAAAATATATTATTTAAACATTACTCAGAAAAAATGCAAATCTGAAGAAACTCCATCTTGAGAGAAGAGCAGGAAAAAAACAACAACAAAAAAAGCTGCATCCAACTGCTAGATTTGTCCCACAGTATGTGACAACCTTTGCATCTGAGAAAGGATGTGAGATCCCATCCCTTTCCTAGATACTTAAAGTGTGTGTTATGGGCTGTGACAATGTTAAGTCATTCCACATCAGAAGCCTCAAATGCTGTCACTCTCTTGCTCAGCCTCTGCCAGAAATGCCTTGGAAAATGTCTGCCAAAAGGAGGACTTTGTGTCCTAAATCAGCAAACACAGTCTGATGGGGAACACTTCCTAATGCAGGTTCATAATTTGTTTGGGGTTAAAAGGCATTACAATTATTGGACTTCAGTCATCATTTCTGCCATTCAGCTGACACTTGGAAATGTTCCTTGTGCTCCTTTCAACACTGGATTTTGAAAAGAAAGCACATCTCTGCAGAGTGTCGGGGTAAGCTCCTGACTACAACCATGACCTCAAAGTTGTAATAAGAAAAATAAAGCAATAAAAGCAAATTATTGATTGCATTTAAATAGTAGATTCCTCTTTAACTGCTCCAATACATCAGGTAATCCAGGAAAAGAGAGATGGATGCCTGGCAATTTACTCCATCTCCTGAGATTACTTGCCTGGAGGAAGCTTCTGTTTTCTGTCCATGTTTGTGCAAGATGGACTATTCCTCATCTTCTTCAACTACTTTTCCAAACAGCTAAATTAAATACAACTTTAGGAAGGAAAAAAGGTGATGAAAACTCAGTTCTTTTTCTCTAAAACTGGAATTCTTCCTCCTCCCTTTTTCTCTTAAATTAAATCATGAAGCACAAATATAGCAAGCACAATACCTCTGTCTTTTGCAGTTTTGCCATCTTCAGTACTCCATTTTTATTTGCTAGTTAGAATCTATATATGTACACATCACCACTATATATATTCTATATAGAACATATAGAGAGAGCATTTTAAGCCTAATTTAAGAATTCTTGCTCTGCAACTTTCCAAGAATGCTGCAGTTTTTCACCATCTTTACCCAATGCAAATCGTTCACTAAAAATATTTTGCTCAACCTCTGCCTTGCTCTTTGCTCATCAAACACACCCCACACAGCAGGTTAACCTGCCAGTCCAGACTGCACATTTCTATTATTAGAGCCTCAAAAATGTCACCTCTGTGCAGCTGAATGACACACACTGCTATCACTATAGCTCTCCAGACAGCAGAGACAGACTCAGTGGCAGAGTCCCCTTGTCCCCTTCCCCAGTGCCATTCCACAGGCTGCTTTTCCACAGTTGTGGTGTTTCTGCTACCTGCATCAGATGGTAACCAGATGGTAAGCAGATCAGTGCTGGCTGCTGCTGCCACTGAGGAAACCAGTGACAAAAATCCTGGGGAATCCACTGGGAGGATATGTCAGTGTGCAGGGATCAGTTTTTGCGTTTCTCCAAGACCAGGTCAGTCTTAGGAAACAGACAGAATTCAGTAGAGAAGCCAAAGGTTATGCTCCTGGAGACCAGCAACAAGAACCAGCCTGAAGTCAAAGATTCTCCATTTCAGATGGCCAGGATCATGTTCACTAATCAGTGAATGACCAAACAGCAGGCACTGATGCAGGTGCAACAGGAGTGACGGCTCATCTGGTTTGGAGGTGTCACCAAGGCTATGGTGACCCATGGCCTTCATCAACATTGGTTCCATAATGAAGAGAAGATGTGTTACTGTCACAGGTGAAGGGATACAAGAGTCTCAATATGCAGAGCAGACCCACGACTCAGAGAAGTCTGCTGCCTCCCTGGTGTTTAGGTTAAAGGTGTGAAACAAAAGCTTCCTGCCCTGGTACAGCCCTCTGATCCTTATCCGCCAGTATTCTTCCAGGCAGGCAGGGATGAAGCTGGAACAAGGCTGAGGGTAATCAGTAGAGAATTCAGGGGTTTGGGACAACTGGTTAAGGGCTGAGGAGCACAAGCAGTGTTCCTCTGTATCATTCCAGTTGCAGGGAATGAAGAGGGAAGGAATGGGAGGAGCCAGCAGGTCAATACGTGGCCCTAAGCCTTGTAGCACTGGCAGGATTTTGGGGTTTTGATCATGGGTTCATTTACACAGTAGCTGATCTGCTGGTGAGAGACAGGGAAAGTCTCAGAGGGGAAAAAGGATCTTTGCAAAGCATTAGCAGAGATCACTGAAGGAGCTTTAAACTAGATTTGAAGGGGGAAGGAGATAAAAACAAGCTCCCCTGAGGTAACACTGAAGACAGCATGCCAGAGTTTGAGGGGTGATGTGCTAGTGAGGTCCTTCCATCTGCAGGTCGTAGAGGCAGGGGATGGAGATCCATGCAGCAGCAGAGACACATGGCTTGTTGAAGTGTGTGAAATCATGGGAGTGCCTGAGAACAGTCACACAGGAACTGAGGCTTCTTCCCAGCCAAAGATGGTGGGAACAGTAGCTCAAGTGCACCTACACCACTGCACAAGGCATGGGCAGTGAACAGGAGGAGCTGGAAGCTGTGGTGCAGCAGGAAAACTCCTTGGAAGGGCCAGGAAAAGAAGGAGAGGTGGTGGGGTAGCCCTGCATGTGGGAATGGGGAGTTCTGGAACACGCAGGGCCAGGCTAACATTTGGGTTTGATGAATTTAGAGGTCTTTTCCAACCTAATAGATTTGTGTGTTCTACAAATCTAGATGGCTTCCGCAAGAGGATTAAAAATAACATTTAAACTTGATTTATTGTCTTTCTTTTAAACAGATACCTAGACAGACTGTAACTTATATTCAATTTGTGCAGAAAGTTGAATTCTACAAAACAGCACTAAACACAGGAAGGAGCCTTTAGATGAAAGAAGAAAATAACCTATGGGCAGACCAGAAAAAACAACCCCTATCTAATGCAGCAGACTGATGGCTGTGAGGGGATATGATTAGTCTTTAAAATACCCTATAGAGCAGGCTTGTTTATTCTACAGGATAATGCTGGACTGTTACAAATGGGGTGGAAATAAACATAAGCAGGCAATTACCAGACTCTTCCTTATGACTAGAGGAGAGCTGGGGGGAAGGGAGAGGAGGGGAAGTGAAGCAACAGTAAGAGAAAGCTTGAATTAAATTTATGAAAGGATTACATAGTGCTCTCTTGCTAGCAGAAGGCAGCCTCAGAAGTGTCCTTGCAAATAAACTCAAATACTGCATTTTCTGTAACCTGAGTAAAAAACAATAATAAAGAAGTTACAGTACTATGAGGGCCAAATTTTGGGTTGTAAATGATTAATATTTTTAAGTAAGACAACAGGCTCTGTAGTCTAATAAAGGCTGTAGGATTTGACTTATAAAACATAATGGCAACAAAACTGAAAAAATATTCCAAATAGAAAAAAACCCGACCACAAATACTGAAGATCAAAGCAACAAAATGAATTATAAATAAGTTTCAGAGACTCATCTTTTGTTTTGTTTTCCTGCTTTAGAGAGAATTGCTAGGTTATGATACCTTCAAAGAGTTGAGTGTAGGATAAAAAATGAAAGGTATATATAGGCTCTGATAAGAGCATATCAAATTGTTAAAAGTACTAACAGATGGACATGAATAATGAAAAAATGTGAAGTTTTTTCCTGAACTGAAAAAGGCTTTTTCTTAAAATATCAAAGCAATGGATGTTGCAGGGATCAAGGTGTAATACCGAGAACCTGGACCACATTTTGTGGATGGGAAAAGAAATGCTGTGAAAGAAAAAAAAAGTTGGCAAGGCTAAGGCAACTTTGCTTGGATTTGAGGGCCTACATAGAGCCAGATGATACAAAGGAGGCCTGAAAGGAATCTGGAAGGGAATTCAGAGGAAGCATAAGTCTAGGGGCTCTATATAAGGCTTCTGATTACTGAAAAATAAAGAGGCATTTCAACTTTTCTTAAGGAAAAAAAGGGGACACAGGCCCTAATACAGAAGAAATATCATCAAATGTGGAGATGAAGATCAGTTACTTAATGCTGATATGCACTCTGACCTGCTGAAAACATATCTGGAATGCCAGTCTGGACAGAGACCCCAGCAATATCCATAAAGGACTAGGCAGACATTACAATTGAAATGAAGTAAGCAGTCAAGCTGGGGACTCTGAAGTAATATCTGGAAAAACAACAGTCATATGACTGAGCTGAAAAAATTGCATCTAAACCAGACCCACGATCAACATGCATAGAAAATTTTATGGCAGCGTGAGAAATTTACAGGCAGGGCTAAGTTAAATTTCAATTTCATGGCAATGGCCAAAAAAGTCCTTTGACATGTTACTCTAACATGGCAGGGAATATGAGTGGGACAAGATTCCAAGTAGTTGGCTTCACAGTAGGAGGGGTGATCAGGCAAATGAGAGAAACACAGACAACATTCCTCCAGATGAGATGAAGGGAAGAATCACATCAGTTAAAATAGTACTGCCTAATTATTTCCCTAGTAAAGGCAGTTGATATCAAGAGACACCAATTTCTAATTAAAGAGAAATAGGAGGTGCACTCTGAAATACCACCAGAAAAAAAAGCTGACCCAGAAATTGTTGTGTGCCTTTATGTGACTGCCACCTCAAGTGGTTCCTCCTACAGCACACGGAAGACATGCTGACCAAGAAAGGTCCATCTACCCTCCTACAAGGACTCTGAAAAGCCTGACTCGAAGAAACAAGCAGAGTGCAGAGTCCACATCCACAAACATCCCCCAAGCACTGAAAAACTGAGGTAGAATTTTCAGTGAAAGACATTTGACCATTAGAAACTAGACTGGGATCCCCAGCTCATTTCTCTTGGGTCAGCTGTTGCTAACATTGTCTTGACATTTAAGCAGAGCACTTCCCTTTGGCAACAACAGAACTATGTGTGCCATATTAAAATATCTTGGATTTGTTTCTTTCTGCTCCTATGGTGAGGACTTGCTAAAAATTCCTGGACCTCAGAACTCCAGCAATAATTCCAAAACAAAATATTGGAAGTACATTTTTTCAAATGCCTGTAGCTACAAAAATAGCACCTTGAGCATCTCAGGAATCCAGTGCCCAGTTGCATAACTTTTCCACTTTCTTCTTCCCAGCTTTAGGACTCAGTGTTGGTGAGGGGAGAAGAGGGGTGTGGAGAAAGAGCATCAGAATCTTGAAAAGAGATGCTGTCTATGCAGCCAACGTGACACCCCACATCAAGACATCAAGAGATTTACTCTGTGACTGGTACAGGATAAATCAGTGTGCCTTACATGTTCACACCACTCAAAGCACCTTCCATTTCAGTCTCTACTCTCCCTCCTCTTCAGGGGTCTACTTGATCTTCAGGAAAAAAACCCTGCACTGCACAGCATGAGCCTAAACATGCTGGGGGAGCTTGTCACAAGTGAGCTGTGGATCCACTGTCACAGTGTCCTTTGGTGAAGGACACACCGTGCCTTGTGCTGCTCCCCCACCAAGCAGCATCCATCATCCATGACTACTGCTAGCAGTAGCTCAAACCCCAAAACTGGTGTGTGTCTGTAAGACAGGAGGTAGAAGCTACACACAGGAACCACGTGTACAACCATGCATTTAACAACTCCTATCTGGACAGAAAGGACTCAAAATCTACAGGGTGATTTTGCCCAGGGGCTGTTTTTGTGATGAAAATGCACCCAACACCATAATCCCAGCAAAATCGCCGTTCTGAGACAGAGCTGTCTCAAAGGCAACGTTGATCCTTGAAGATTCTAATCACTGACTTCAGCTGTTCATCACTTTCACATCCCACAGAGTTGTAAGGAATAGAAAGCAGTACTGCAGCTTCTCTTGTCAGCAAAGCCCCCCTCCTATTCTGCATTTTAATGAAGAACTTAATCTAAAATAATTATTTGCAGATCGTTTGCTCAACTCCAACTGTTAATTTAAAAGAAGCAAGCACATAAAACCAAAACCCTCCAGGAGTCCTAAAACACAATCTCAATATGCACAGAGTCATTATTTTTAGACACCTATAAAAATTGGTCCAGGATGATATGATACACAAGCTCATTGCCATTCCACACTTCTATTCATATCCATCACCTAACTTTGAAGATTAAAGTCCCCCAACTCTGTGAAAACTGGAAGTCCTTTACGTGTGAGGTTTGCCCTGAAGCCAAGGGCATGCATGTGAGAACAGCATATGAACTTTCAAAACTGTAAAAAAAAAGTCTAATTTTTTTTCTCAGATACCAGAATAGACAGTATTAACAACGATATTTTTTCCTCATTTTCAGAGAAGTGAGTTCTTGTGCTCCAGAAGCAAAGTTACTGGAAACAGAAAGGTTATCTGGATTTCTACCAAGATACTATCCATGTCATCTGAAAAGGGATTACATGTTTTAAATCACTACCTTGGTAGCTGGATTTTAATATAGCTTCAGTTGTGTTTGGAAAGATTTTTTTCCTGGCTTCACTTTTCCATGTACAGCTTTTTTTTGCCTCCTCATGAATTTTGTGTGTTTGTGGGGGGAGGTGCAGGAGGAAAACAAAGAGCATCTCCAAGGATGAAGGCTCCATAACCTCTCCATGTAACCTGTTCCAGCACTTGGTCAGCCTCAGATTAAACAAGTTCCTTCCTATTTTTAAGCAGGACTTCCTGTATTTTAGCTTGTACCCACTGACTCTTGTCCAGTGGTATCCCTGAAAAGAGTCTGGCTTCATCTCCTTCACTCTCACAACAAAAGGTATTTATCTACATTCATGAGATCCTTTTGAGACTTCTCTTTTCAAGGCTGAACTCTCTCAGCCTCTCCTCACAGGACAGATGTTCCAGCTCCTTAATCACTTTTGTGGTCCTGTTTTGGACACACTCCAGTATTTCTGTGTCTCTCTTGTTCTGCAGAGCACAGACCTGTACCCAGCACTCCAGATGTGTCTCACTGGCGCTGAGCTGAACAAAGGGATCACCTCCCTCAACCTGCTGGCAATTCCCAGCACAGTCCAGCATGAAGGTGTCCTTGCCATAAGGACACCTTGCTGGCTCACATTCAGCCTGGTGTCCTCCAGGATCCCCAAGGTCCTTTGGTGCCAAGCTATTCCCAAACCAGGCACCTTGTTTGTACTGGTGCCTGCAGTTCTGTCTCCTGAGGTGTGGGAGGACTTTCTCCCCTTGTATTGAGCTTAGAAAGATTCCTGTTGGCCCCCTTCTGCCTGTCCCCAGCACCTGCTGTAGCAGCCACTCCCCTGGCTCTGTATCACCTGCAAATAAATCTCCTGAGGGTGCAGTCTGTCCATCACCCAGCTTATTAACAAAGGTACTTTCCTCATGCTAAATTTTGGGGTTTTTTACTTTTTTGCAGTTCAGTAATTGATGCCTCTGTCTCTTCCCTAAGAGCTTGTCTATTCAGCATAACCAGTAACTTTTCTAGTTGTGCATAAACTAATCATTAAGCAACTTAATAATTATGAACTCCAGATTCAACACCTTATAATCTCCACCCTTCCTTCATGGACTGTAAAAATTCATACTGCTCTTGTAACACTCAAGGTTATTGAGGAATTGAAAATGGAGCAATGCAGAGCCATTACACAATGAACCTTTGATCTCTAAAATCCAACCTGACATGAAATTTTCTTTTTTATGACTTGACTTTAAGATTTACTGCAGTTCTAGCTTATTCAAAAATCTCAGGAGGTTGCTCCAATAACTCATTTTGAAATTCTGAACACTGATCCATCAGACATAGAACAAAATTATAGCTTACTACTGAAGTCAAGAAAAAGAACATCTGCTGTTGAGAGCAGAGCTGATCAGCTGTGAGCTTTTCCACTGGGAAACTCATAAAATGAGCTACTAGAGAATTCAGCATGTGTTCTTGTAAGGAAGGAACAATAGGAAATACTTTCACTTATTTATTCTTTAAAACTATCCCAGAGAGCAGCAGTTAAAGCATATGTATCTTCCCCAGTATGGACAAAAATCTCAGAGGAGGAAAAAAAGCCAAAGCAAACAAGTATTAATAAAAATGGCTTTAAAATGCAGTTTCCATTATAAAGTGAAATCAGCCAGTTTTCATTTTACCCTCATTAATGAAGCCATCTTCCAACAACAACGGCATTGTGGAAAGTCAGTAAGGAAGGTCAGGGCAGCCCACATCCCTCAGAGGTGCTACTATTAACATGCCAGTGGAAGCACACTGGCTGAAGACTAGGAATAAGCCCTGCCCAGTAAAAAATTAAGTACATTAATCCCATTTATTCCATAATTGGATTAATCTCTGAATGAAGCTAAAATTTTGCAGTGATTGTGTTAAAAAAGTGTTCTTGGGAAGATGACAAATACCTGGAATGCACATATGCAGAATGTGAAATTTAAGGTGTTACTGGAAATTAAAAGAACACCTTATGGCATGACTCTCAGCTTTTCATAGTTGTCAGGAACAAAAATGTAGTCTTCTATCATCACAAAAGCTCCAGTGCTACCTAATTTTAATGTGAGGTGTATTTTTTTTTCATTACAAGGCATCTGACTGTATCAGTCATATGTTGGCCATTGCTCCCTTCCTAAGACCCCGTTTTCAGTTGCTTAGAACTTTTTCAAAACTGTGAACTTTTGCACTGACATTTCCCCTTGCAGCAGTTACCCTGTATTTGGAAAATTTTATCCAGTATAGCCATTTCCAGGAGCCTAAGGCACACTGTTTTACTCATTTTTAACTACTCACTTCTTTTGAGGTGCACCACTCCGGTCTCAGAACATTCTCAGTGTAGCTTTTGTTTCAGACACTGGCACATGGACGCCTGTATTTTGGCAATTCAGAGAATTTGCAATCTCAGAGAAAACCTTCAGAGAATTCTAGCTTGTGCTAAAGCAGAGGACTTGAATTTCAGGGGATTAAACTCTCTGAAAAACCACAAGTTTATATGGGTCTTAAAGGTAGCCAGCAACTTTAACCATGAGATGCCATTACATTTCAAATTCCCTTAAATCTAACAAACAAATTTTTCCTCAATTTGCAACTAGAAAACAAGAAAAACCCAAAGCAAACAAACAACCCTCCCCACAAACCCAAACCAAACCCCAAAACAACAAAAACCCCCTACCCCCCAAAAAAGCACATGAACAAAACCTCTTAACCTGAAGACCTTAAGACTCTAAATTTATAAATGGCAACTGAGAAATATAAGCTTCAGTCAGAAAATCACATCGTATAAAAACCAGGGTTCTGAAAACAAACAAATGAGTTAACAAAATTATGAAAACTGCTGAAAATTAAATTATGAAAATTGCCAGAAAGAGAGAAAAATGCAGGGAGATTAAGGGTTGTTTCAGGAGTCTGATCACCCCAGACAGAAAAATATCTCCTCCTTTTGCTCTGAATGATGACAGTTCACAAATCCCATCTTCTCAATGCAATTGCCATAGGCAATCTATATCTGCACCACACTGGGGGACTGTACTCCCCAGCCTAAGGAAAAGCTTGGCAAAAAAAAACCCCCAAAACCAATAACAAACAACAACCAAAGAAAAGGCAATTATCAGCTTCTGCCACTATCTCTGCTTTTCAAAATACCGAGACAAATGGCACCGTGCCAGATTTCCTGTACTCCTGCCATGCTGCTTCTTCAAGGAGTCATTTCACCAGGATATGATTTCCCACTCCTGTTTCCATTTCACTGATTCCTTTTCCAGACTGCACTGGTCTGCAGCACAGCTATGATCCTACAAGCTGCAACCTTCCTGAACTGGAACTTGCTCACTGAATGAAGTAAAATATAGTTTGAGTGTTGTCAGTAAGCCTCTCTGTCACACAGCTGGACTGCCTAACTAGCATCAGGACCTGCACTACAAACTTGGGACAAATAAAGGTGGAGAAGGGTTTTGAAGAATGGCAATACTTCTGGAAGTCTGTGTTGAGCTCCTGCTTAGTTATGAAGGATAGTGACATGACAGAGTGAAAGTCATTACTGAGTTTCCACTCCTGTCCCCCTGCCAGGCATTTTGAGATAGAGAATTTGAGGGCAAAGAGGACTCAGGGTGGCTGACACCATTGAAAAGGTTTTTCTCCATCCTAGGAGTGATGGATGTGGAAGGTTGTAGGAGGTTTGCCCACATCATCTGGGTCACAAATGCCACTGTGACAGGTCCTGTCTTACTTCAGAGCAGCAGGGTAGAAAGCCTGCAGGACATAGAAGAAATGGTCCCACAGTCCCAGACAGTGCCTGTGGCTCAACTGCTCATTCTAAGAGAAGCAAGGACAAATCTGAGGCAGATTATTGCTTTGAGATAGCTTTCTGCTCTGCATCACTCATCTGCTGCATTGAAAAGCAAGGAAGTATTTCCTAGATCATTTCTTAATCTGAGACTGAGCTTTCTGCACCTTTCCTGCTGTGCAAAAGCAACTCTCCTTCCCCAGCCCCAGCTCCATAATCCAACCAACCCACAACCCTCCCATGAGGCCTCTTTCTCATAACATCCCAAACCCTGCAAATCCCTGCTCTGCCACCAGAGCTTTGAAAGCTTGTCTGCTGAATGAAAGGATAATGTAAGGTTTTATTAACAATGAATAACTGCGAAAATCCACAAAAACATTCTTAACAGGAAAGTTTTTTTTTTTTTTAAATGTAAACTGTTTTCAGGTAAAGTAGGAGGGATTTGGTTAGATCCAAGGATCATCGTAGTGCTGTGTCCCAGCAGGACTCTGCTTTATACATGAACACACAGTGAATATGATGGCTGCATGATGTAATGTTATATGAAACTCAGAAAATCCCTTGGTTTATCATTTCACAGTTATGACTCAGTCAGGATCACTTTATTTACTGCTTAAATAAAGGTTGCAGATTGTGGATATTTGTCCCATCTACCACATCAATGGTGAGGAACAGGATATTGCACTGTACATGCAAACTGCCTTAGGCACAGCTGTGCTGTAAATCACTGGCAGGTAAGGGAAGCATCACTTCATGGGCTTCACATTAATCCATCACAATCTAAACTGGTGACTTAATGCCACAGCAAGCATTACCACTGCTGTAAGCATCAATTCCCACCTAAAAAAATATTACTGCTTTTCTGGAATTGCACAGTATATTTCTTTCAACTATCCACAGCTATGTGTATATAAACCCTCACAGCAACTCTTGGTTATGTTCTTACATTGTTGTGGAAATCTAGCTTGTGTTTTTAAGTTCACAGTCATTGATGAAGCAATCAGAAGGTTCCATCATGAGATAATGTGGGAAGATTTTTCCTGTCTTAAGACCAGTATCAAAACCAACTTATGCTCAAAGGCTACAGCTCATGAAATTAACAGGGAATTTCAGGTAGATGGAAATACTCAGCAGCATTAGAGCAAATATGTAACACCTCTGGCTCATCTGCTTACCACAACATTTTAAACCATATTCACTCCATGAAAGCATTCTTAGTTGCAGTTCTCAGGAATAAAAAATTAGGATGAGTCTAAGAAACAAGATCCTCAGGCACACACACCGAATAAAACCAACGGAGAATGACCCCCCAAACCTGGACTGAAACTTCAGGGAGGGATTTCAAGCAATCTGAAGAACTGGACGGACAAAAAAAATTTAAAAAAGCATTCACAAATTCTTTCCTTAGTTATATAAAGGTAATGCCATTCAAGATTCAAGAACTAAGAAATATTACAGTTCCTTAAATTGAGGCCAATATATGGTATTTAATTTATCACTATTTAGCTTATATTTACCCATGCAAAACATCCACAGAGTAAAGATATATCTTCCACATACAAAAATGAACAAGTAGATCAGACATTTTTCATCAACCAACCCCAAAAAGATCTAATTCAGGGTTCACAGTTAAATCTACTTTCCTCCCTCTTTCTCACACATAAAATACAAAACAATGAGCGGAAAATTCCTTTGTCATACCAGAGCCTGGAAACCATGGAGACCTCTGTGATGTAGTGTCTGAGAGCATAAACAACGTTCAAAAGATCAAAAATAAAATTATATAACCACCTAGTTCTAAAAACCCCCCAAACCAACAGCCTCCAACTATATTGTCTATAGACATCATAACTATTCTTGTTTTTTCTCTACCCTTACTTCTCAGGCTGCTCCCCCTTGCATAAACAGTTCTGGGTGTCATTTGATTTCATGCAGACTATGCAAGATGAGGAATAAAAATCATTCTGTGAGTTAAAAAAAACCAGAAAGTATGTTCAAATAGAGTATCGAACTTCACTGTGGACTTAGAGCTCCCACTTTCTTAACAGACCTGCCAATTTGTTTTACCCTAGAAAAAAGATCAAGCCAAATGTCCCATTTTACAGTTTGATTTTGTTCCCTTCCTTGAGTTTTTTGTTTGGTTTTTGCTTTCATTTTAGGTGGCAATAAGCCTATTTGTAGACGGTTTTTAAATTTGTTAATACGAACATCTTTTATCTACTCTGAGTAGAGAAGTAACCTGCAATGTTACTCCTACTTACCTGTCAAAATATAAAGTAATTTTGTCAAGGTCAGCCAAGAATACAGTAAGTGACTGCATCCCTTTAAGGACTAAAGGATGAATTTGCACCAAAAGGCAGAGGTGTTATTTTTATACAATGACTTGTGAACAGGATCAGCCTGAAACACTCAGGAAGTTGCCTCTTTGGGGTTGTCATCTCGCCCAGTAACTGCATTTTCTGCCAGTCAGTCCTTATAGACTCACAATATGCTAAATTTAAAAAATTAACTGTATTCATGTGCATCACTTTCTGAGTCTCACTCTCCCAGAGTGGTAGATGGGTCAGGGAAATTTCCTTTCCTCTTTTAAAACCCTCCAGAGGGCTTGAGGGACTGATGGTGGAACTGACACACAGCTCAGAGCAGCCAAGCACACCTCAGACCTAGGTGAGGAAAACTTATTTTTCCCACATACTGTGTTACAGCATGATGTATGATGCAATACAACATTGGGGTTAGTGATTCAAAGGAAATGCTGGGAAAGTAAGGCTGAAAACCAGCTTTCCTCTGAAATTACATTAGTGTCTCTACAGCTCCTTAACAGAAACAAGATGACAAATGATTCACTTCCTAACAGAGAATTTATTCATCCTTTTTTTCTACAAAACTTAAGAATGCCAGACTGATCTGGATCAATTAAATTCTTTTCAGTACAATAAAACTGTATCAATCAACGATGCCTTATTATTTTATTGAGAATAATAATGTGACAGCATGAGGGGGTTTTTTGACAACTAATCTGTCTGAGGTCTCTAGAAGTTCCAAGTAGTATGATTTATCTTTAAAATCTACAGCTCCATAAAATATGGTATGTAATCTGCCCTGCTCTTCTCCCTTTTAATCAAAATAGACAGGATGATGCTTCTCAAAAACTGGGATGCATTTCTGCTGTCCATCCTTCCTGTCAAACAATTGTCTCTTTCCTATGGATAAAGATTACCATCCATGGTCAACTGTTTTGTAAATGGAAAATTGAGATGGAATTAAGATTGAAAAGACAGTGGAGCTGTTAGCTCACCAATATTCTCTCTGTAATTATTTCTTCTATGATCTGTACATCCCAAGCAAGGTATTGGAAAAAACAAAAACAACAGAGAATCTTGAAGTGCCTGGAGCAATAATCACACTGCCATTCATCACATCTTAGTCCTGCTTCTGGTGACAATATTTGCTTTTCCCAGCAGATGTTTACATATGTCCTGTTTACATCTGCTCTACTCTCATCTTGATTAAGACACCTGGAATGACACATCAACCAAGACAACTCTTAAAATGCTGAGGTTCTGCCAATACCTCAGTGACTTCGTGCACCCACACATACATGTAAGATATGAAATACAAAAAAGTCATGCACTCATCAACAGTAGACTACAATTTTCCTTAGCTACTCAGTTTAAAATACTCCTAAAACCTTCAGAAAAGTCTCCTTTTTGAGAAAAGAAGACTTTCTTGGTTAAATACATCTGCATTAGTGGGCTGCCCTGGCATCTCCACGTTCACAAGCACATGCCCTGGCAAAATCAGCTTCACCAACGTTTTGCAGCATTCATCTTGGAAACGGCAAACAATGATCAGCTGGTTCTCACTGTTTTCAGAGAGTCCCTACACCCCCATTAAATCAGTGTAATTCTTTTTACAGTGACACTGAGGGCACACCAAGACACAACAGACTCCCAGAGCACAGTACCTGGTCAGCAGCGGGAATCGACTCCCACCTACGCTTCAGCAAGTACAGAGATTTCCGGCTCATGATTCTCAATCTGCTCTAGAGGCTTTTCCAGACTTGAGAAAAAAAAGGCTTCTGTCCCAAACCAGTGGCAAGAACCTTATTTCTGACTCCTGTTCTTCATTGTAGATGGCAGAGCTCCCCGACACACGCAAGTTTTTGTGAGCTGCAAGGTCGAGACGAGTTAGACCCCAGCTTCTCCTGTTCCTCTAAAGCATCTGTGTCCTTGCTGCTCCTCTAAAGCATCTGTGTCCTTGCAGTGCCACAGCAAAAGGCTGAGGCAGTGAACAGCCCAGCTTCCTCGCAGAAAGAAGCCTGAAGTAGGTAGACAACACCAGACGCACTCAATCTGAAAATAGCTGTTGCTTAGGAACTGGAGGGGGTAAAAACGCAGCACCTCGGATATATAATTGAGAGCTTTTACTGTTAAAGAGAATTAAAAAGGCTGGACCTGTGTTTCTCTCTCCACCATCGTTCTTTTACAATGCTGGAGGAACGATTGCTCGATTCCACTGACTCTGGGGCTACGCCTACACCTCCAGCAAGCCAAACAAGTCTTGGTGACAGAGCAACAAATTCCTCCCACACATCCAAGAGCCCTCGTAAAAACGTGTGCACAGAGTGTGCTGTGAGTCCCACCTGAAAGATCTTGGGAGTATCAAGTACTATGTTCTCGTAGAATGATTAAAATACAATCTGCATATTTTTTTTTCCTGCAGAGCAATGATACTCCAAGGATGAATTCTGCTAGTCACACTTTCCTGTGGCACGTGCCAGCATTACAAATGGATATGAATATTTTTCCCTCAAACGATGTGGTTCTACAGACTGCATGTATGTATTTGAGAGAGAGAGAGATTTCTTTAGGTGGATTAAATATTCCCAAACACTTAGGAATTTCTTTAATTTGGAACTCAATTTTGAAGTTTCATGCCTAAATTCTTAATTCTAGCATATCTTAATCTTTAAAATTAAGCATGAAACGTAATGAAATTCACTTTGCACTTCCTGCTTCATTTCAAATCTGTAGAGTAAATTCTCAGCATGAAGCACTTACAGCAGGCAGTGCTGTCTTCAGGGATGAAAAAAACAAAGAAAAAAAAAGAACAAGTACGTAGCCAGGAACTCACCACTCTGTTAGGCAACCTATAGTTCAATCTAATTCGAGCAGCCTTAACAGTAGAATTATTCTAAAAGAAAAGGAATCCTACAACATACACACACATAAATGTGGGCAGTTTCTTAAAAGGGGAGTGCACTGATGGCCATGGTAGAAGTCATGAGCAAGTTAAATATTGTAAAGACAGCTTTTTACTTGTGCCATTTACATTCTATTGAATTGCAGATGCTTATCACGAGACAAACTGCTGCAAACAGAAATTCCCATAGGCCTCAGTGTGTTCCATTTGACATCCTTCCCTACCTGTAACTGCAGCACTTTGCATTTAACTCCTACGTGCAGAAAAGGAACATGTTTTCCAAGTGGGCCATTAAAAAGTATGACATGCACTGTAGCAGCTTCCCCTCATGTTTCAACACATGCCACAGAAAACCTACTAGCTCCTAAAAAAAAAACCCCTCACTGAATCAGAGCTTTGTTAATGAGTCTTGATAGAATAACTTTATGAGTTCATATGTGGATTTTAGTTTTACGTTATGGCAAACCAGTGATTCCACTTCCCTTTCTTTCTTTCTTTCTAGGTTTTAAGGTATTTAAGCATACCTAACACATCACTCATTAATTTTTCAGCAAGATCTTGTTTTTTTACAATGGGTGCCTTTTATTAAAAAGACACAAACTGGCAACAATGTAACTGAATCACAAAAGGATAAAAAAAGTCTTTTCTATTACATGCAAAAATCAGAACCTCCCTTATTTCTCCTAACCTTTCAAGTAACTTAATTAAATTAAGTTTAATACTCTTCCTATCCAGACAACTTTCAGAGTCATGTAAAAGAGAGCATCTAAAGGTACAGTGGAATAACTGAGGCATATTTTCTTCTCTCTAATGAAACTTTTCTTCCTTGGTTTTTGTGTCTGGGCACTAGGATAGTACATGGTAATCAGAAAGCTTGGGTAATTTTGGGACAGTTCATCAGGAACTGTAGTGAGAGAACAAGGGAGAATGCCTTCAAACTGCCAGAGAGTAGGTTTAGAATGAATTTTAGGAAGAAATTCCTTTCTGGGATGGTGGTGAGGCCCTGGCACAGGTTGCCCAGAGAAGCTGTGGCTGCCCCAGCCCTGGAAATGCCCAAGGCCAGGTTGGACAGGGCTTGGAGCAACCTGGGATAGTGGAAGGTGTCCCTGCCCATGGCAGGGGTTTGGCAGGAGATTATCTTTAAGGTCCCTTGTAACTCAAACTGTTCCATGATTCTACAGTTTCCTTTTCCTGCCTCATTATAGATTGTTTAATGCTTTTATGACACATCTGTCATTTGTACAAAGTGTCCGTATGAAAATCCTTCAGCTGAAGTAAAAGCAAGTCCAAAATGCTGGAGCTCTAATAATGCATTTATGTTCTTTCAACACTAGATGGGAGAGACTATTTTATCCAAGCAGGAAAATTCCTGAACATAAACATTAGTAGTGATGTCTCGTTTGCAGCAATTGTAATTCTATAGATAATTTTAAAAGGTATTGTGATGCCATTAACATAATTTCCTTCCAATGACAGGTCAAAAGCAAACACTTGGCTTCTCTGCACCTCCCCACACAGTTCTAACACCTTGGTCAATAATGAAAGGATTCATGGTGAGAGGGCCATCCGAATTTTACAGATTTGTCAGGTAAAAAAACAAAAACAAAAACAAACCACCAAACAAAACATACCCACATCATTTGAAATTGTGTTCCTTTGATGTCCTGATGGAGACAGATGAGTAAGAAATGCTTTCTCTATACATCTAATTCATCTTTCTGCTACTGAAAAAACCTTTCTGTTGGATGACTCAGCTCTGTCTGGATCAACTGTTTGAATTACAGCTCAAAAATTATATTAATGAAAGCTCTCATGGTTTCATGCTCTTTTCCATTGCTCTGAACCCTGCAAATATTAACAAAATTAACAACTTTGCCAAACTCACATGGGAAACTTCCTTGAATGCCTCAAACGCAGCAAAAGCCAAAATAAAACACAAAATAGTGAGCAACTGACCTGTGAGCCTCTGGGTCCTCGTTTGTGATCCCATTCAGAATGCCCCATGAGCTGAAAAACAAAGAAAAGCAGAGGTGAGTGATAAATTGCACTAATTAGTTTTAATTGAAACACTCGTGCTTTTATATCCATTACACATTTTTCTTGGAAATAAACAGGATTTTTTAATGATTTATTTCACAAAGCTTTTAGCAACACAATAAAGTCATATAACATTGCACCTTAGCATTCAGAACCTAAACACATCTGGCATCACGACTCTGCTCATGCCAACAAAATTCCCACTGCCATAGATTCACATCTGTTTAATACAGATCTGGCAAAAGGACAGCTGACACATCAACAAGGAGATTACCAAAACCAGGGGACATTTGATTAATCAGCAATGTGCATTTTACATCAGCCATGATAATTAGCAACAGCTTTAAATCTGTTTCATCATTGAATTATGGGGGGTTTTGTACATCTGCTCAGGGATTACTTCTGGGCATTGTTTGCTCCTACACACAAAAGCATTGCTAAATGCAAATATAAAAATATGTGAATGAAAGATAGGAGGGTTAATGTGACATGTAATGACTTACAGTCATGAACATTTTCTTGCTCATTTTTCCCAACATTTTTTTCCCAAAGGAAATGCCTTCTCCCAGTTCAGAGGTAGGCAAGGAGATTTACAACCCACACTTATTGCAGAGAACATGCTTTCAAAACACTCATCCCAGGACAAGAAATTAAAACTACTTTGCAAGATCAGGAAAGCCACATACATCTCCTATGATGAGATTTTTTTATCTTCTCCATTAACTGTTCCTACTTATCCTTTTCCAAGGGTACCTTTTTTTAAAGTTATTACTTACAATTATCCACCTCCACAACTGCAGACAAACCACATATGCAGATAAGCATCAAAGATCAGAAATGTCACATCATTTTTTAACTTTACACAGCCTTGTGACTGGCCCCCTTATTTTACAGCAATTTTTTCTTATTTTCCATGTACTGTTGGTGAAAACACTGGCTATGCTGCGTTTTCCTATTGGTTCTCCATTACTGCATGAAGCACAGCTTTGATGTTTATGAAAGCTGGCCTCTGTAAATAACTGGTGTGCAAAAAACTACCAAGAGATGCACCATCCAAAGGTTACATGCTTCGAAGAGCTCTCTGCCAGAACCCTCATACCTGTCCTTCCTCTGTGGCTGCTGCCCCTCTGGACCAAAAAACCCTCTTCAGTTTGACTTCTCAGCCCCTGTGTCTTGAGAGGGAGTAACTCCTGCTTTCTTAATTTACTTGGCTAAAAGAAAATTAATTTAGCTTGACTCTGACCACCTGTGATTCCCAGCATGATAATGGCTAGCTTTACCTCCAGGTTCCTATCAGTGGAATTAGCACAACAAGTAAGCCTCACAGCGAAGAAAGAAGGATCAATGTTCCCAGCCTGGCTGTGGCCACCACTGTGGCTCTCCAGGCTCTACAGACACTTGGCAGCACACCCACAAATCACACCAAGGGCAGCATAAGATCCCCCTGCCAGGTTTTTCATGCTCCTACTCTCCCTGAATCCATAGCTCTCTGAAAAGTGAAAGGTTGCTTTATTACTGCCACCAAAAATGAGAGGTGTAGTCCCTAGTCAGGCCTGGAATTACTATTTCCATGTGTAGGGATGCCCCCAGGGCAGCCAGTCCCAGGAAACCAGACTGATGTGTTACTCATGATCACCACTAATCCTCACACCTAAATCAAGTCCTCTTAAACATTCCATCAGCTCTAGGCATAGTTTGCTTATCCTGATCCCTGTTCTTGCCTGGTGCTTCACATCTCCACGGTGAGTTTTCAGCCCCACAGCCAACTCCTGCTCTGCTCCATCACTCCTCCTCCTGCCCAGCTTGCAGGTAGCTTTTATTTCCTATTTTGTCTCTAACCCTGCCCCTCCCCGTGTGGGCAATCCCGGGGGGCTCCACAGACTGGATGTAGCAGCAGCAGCTAATGCTACAGTGAAAAGTGACTCCAAAGGCTGTAACAACTCATCCTTTTTCCATTTCCCAGTGTCAAACAATCAACACCACTTACAGAAGAAAAGCCAAAGTCACCAGTGAAGCAGTCACAAATTCATTGGAACCAAGAGTGACCTCTTCCTTATTTTGTCACCATTTTATGAGCAAACTAGAGCAAATTACAGAGCCCTTGTCCAATTTAATGTCTCTACAAAGGTGCCTTGGTGGACTCAGCCATGTTTGTATTTTTGCTGACATATGCATTGTATCCAGCATAAAACAACACCCACACCACTGTTCTCTCTCAGCAGGATGTTCTGCTGGGTGACATGGGCTGTGGCTGTCACCAGCTAAAACTGTGAGGCTGTTTTCAAGCATTATAGTCAAACCCATGACCTATGGAGCCAAACTTTTCCTCCCATTTTTATAAAGTCTTACTTGGCTTTCAAATGTGTTTCTCCCTCGTTATCTAAAAAAACCCATGCACATCTCATGCTAGAATGTTCTTGGCATATGGTGGTCCCTATTAGCACGGGAATGAAAGAATGAAAAATTAAATGAAAAGGATCAAGGAAGGCCTCAAGCTTTAAGACAGAAAGAAGAAAACCCTGGAGGTTATAACAAAATCTCTGCCAGGCCAGCATTCTGCAGAGGGATGATTGCCTCAGTGGGACACCCTTTAGGTCAGCAAGCCACACTCTGCTCAGTTACTTCTGCACCTGATTTTCTTTTCATGGACAAACAGTAAGTGCTGTAGCGTGATATCCAGAAAAGGAGGAGAGAAAGTATGCCTGAACAACTGGGCTAGGTAGAAATCATGATTTCCACAAGCTGAACAGAAATCAAAAGATGAAGAAAACAGAATTAAAAGGAAAACCAGAGCCCAAAAACAAACCTCCCCCCCTCCCCCAAATAAAAAACCCAAACCAAACAACAAACCAGCTACACTCAGAAAAAACAGACCGTGTGCATAAATCCACTTGAGTGAGTCAACCTTCTGAAATCATGGAAAAAGAAAATAATATACTGTTTAATTGGTGCATGCATGCAGACATAAAAATGCATTTGGAAGTAGGGGGATTTATCACTAACAGATGGGTTTGCTCCAGACCCCACCGCCTCTTCTGAATGTTCTCTGGAATCAGTTTGGTCCAGAGAGATGATAAACAGCCTCAGAGCATCAAATTTATTATTCTTACTGACCAGGCAACTAAGGCTAAGTGTATCAGCAGCAGAAAAGGAGGGATAAAACTGAACTCAAACTCCCACACAGCTCATATGCATGCAGTCTCTCTCAGAAGAAAAGGAGCTACTTTACATTTCATCTGAAACTGTCCTGGAAACCCATCTCTGACAGTTTCAATACTCACAGATGAAAGCAGCTTTTAGCAACCACAACGACTCTTGCATGTTCAGGAACACACAAAAGCATGGGCTTTGCTAAAACCAACTGGTTCCTTCTACTCTAATCACTGACTTAGAGGAAAACACTCCCCCATTCCAAATGAGGGTGAGGACTGTCAGTGGAAGAGGAGGAAGGAATGGAAAAGACCCCAATACCAAAATCCCAGTCACAGCCAGAAAAGGAGAAGTGAAAGGGGTCATCTCCTTTTGAAGATGTAGGGTGGTATTCTATGCTCTAAATTTCAGGTTTTTGCCATAAAAACCACGGCGTTTCTCAGCTAGTAGTTTTAAAACTTACATTCAGTAATGCAACAATACCTTCAAAGGAGTAAGAAAAGGTATAAAGGACTGTCTACATTAAATATCTGAGATACTCATACTGAAGTAGAACAAAGCCCTTTAAAAATTAGCATCTTCAGCCCTCGCCTCTCTAAATGCAGCTCTTCTCCTATACGGTTATTTAATTAAAACCTCAGCAAATGATTACATAAGGATTTCAACTTTCATTAAAATTCATAAAACATAGTTCTTAGCCTCCTTAGTATTAGAGAACTGCAGGAAAATGTGATCCACACATATTGTAGAAGATCTAAATAAATAAAAAGACAGAAAGTAAAGTATGACAATTTAAAGCTGTTCATAAGTCCTGTTTTTCCCTTATATAATCTTTTCTTGACCAAGGTTTTAATTTTGGCACCCTAGAAACAGCAATACTGCTAACTATGCAATGGTTGAAAAAAAACCCCAACGAGATAAAAAAAAACCCTCCAACAAAGCCAACCAAAAAAAATCCCCCCAAAACCAGTCAGAGAAATAGAAAAGGCATAATCTTATTATAAGGACCTCCCCAACTGGGCACAAGTCAGGAGCAAACCCCAATATTTAAAATGCAAGCAGTCCCATGTATACTCTTTGAAAGGGGAGGGAGTCCTCATCAGCAAAATGCAAAAGTATTTTGAAACCAAATGGACTTATTAAAGCAAATTTGACACTCAGCACAGTTTCATTAGAGGGAATGAGCAGATCCTTTCCTTGTAAGCATTAAAGAGGACCAATGAAATAGTTATATTTAGTTTTCATTAAAACCCTTTAAATCAATTCAAAGTCTATTCTAATTCTATTCAGATTATAGTCAATTACTCTGGAATTTTATTTTGACACATATTTACACATACACAACACTTTTACTGTTCTAAAAACAATTAGATGGTGATGACAAAAGTCAGCTAAATCAGTCAGTAGTCACCAAAGACCATAAATGGATTCAAGAAGACTGCAAGAGGATCACATAGTCCAAATGCACTGAGAACCTTGCCCCAGCTCACTGGCTCCTTCCCTTTATTTTAAAGGATTTTCAAGATTTACACTGTGGCTGGATACCTCATTTCCATTATAGTGAACATTAACGAATCCTGCTCTCTCTAGTGGAAGGTGAACACAAGGCAAAGCACAGGAATTTGAGATAATTGCTCCTCTGCTCCATCTGTGATTGGGAGCCAAACACTTGCATCCAACCTTTCCTGCCAAACTGGCTGTGATACATGAATAGGGCAGCCTGAGCTCTCCCAAACAGCTGAGAACCTGCAAAAATGCCTTTTTGCCACTCCTGCAAGGATTTAGCATATTTAGTAGTGGTAAAAATGAATTACCAATGAGATTATGAGAACTTTTGGCTGGGTGGTGGCCAGCAGCTTTAGGAGTTGTTTATATTTGGGAATCAGCATCCAGAAGAGCAAGATAGGAATATCCAATCAGGCTGGCACCTGGTTTCAGCCTTTACCAAAATAGCAGAGCTTCTATTTAAACATGAGCACAACATCTTCCCTCTTTGGAAGAGACTGAGTTGAATGGACATGTTGAGGATGCGAAACAGTGTCTCACTGTTGAGTTCTTTGACACTGCCTCCTTACAGCTTGTGCTGAATGGGGCACAGTATGATCCATATTCTCTGACTGAATGGGTATTAGCCATGCTCCAGTCAGGATCATATTTCCACTGGTAATAAGAAACTGTTTGTTACCAGCATGTAGGCACAAAATGTTCCCGATAAGTTCCTTTTTCGGTAACAAAAAACCAAAACCAAAACAAAACCAAAAACAAAACCAAAAAAACCCAGCACAAATTATTTCCTTGATTACATATTAGAGGAAACATTTATTTTTACAAACATGCAAGAGTCAGGTCACACAGAAACTAAGAAGGGGTTTTTGCACATGCTATTTTGAGTAGGATTCCTTCTATCCCATAGACTGTTCCCTGCATTTTTATGGTAATCAAGATAAATGAGATGATTTACTGCCTGGATTGATTTAGGGAGGGGATTTTGGTGTGGACACCATCAGCAGGAGTAGCTAAGCAGACTGGAGCTGCTGAGATTCACCACTGCCAGATCCTGATAACAGGGGATATCCCCCTGATAGCAGGGGAGCAACTGGGCGCTCTGACCACCTTTCCCACCAAATGGCAGAACTGCACCTTGCCCTGAGGCATCCAAAGTGTCAGGGATGCCTTCCTTGCAGTGTGGTGGGAGTGATCACTCACAGGCCACGACACAGACAGCAAAGGGCTCCAGCTTTTGGAAAAACAATCCCTTTTCCACAACCCCTGGCCAGCTCCCAGGGTCAGCACGAAGCACAAGATGTCAGAGCTGTGCTGCTCAGCCAGATGTGTGAGCTGCATGCTCGTGTCATCACAGCCACTGTGGAGAGGAAACTCTCCACCCAAATGCTCCCAACATCTTGTAGCCCTGCAAATCACCAAGGCCAGCCTCAGTTCCAAGACTGGTTAAAAAAAAAACAAACCCAACCAAACAAAAAGCCCGAACAAAATAATTCACCACAACAAACCAACCAAAGTAATAAATTGGGGGTGAGCAGTTAAGAGCCATTCAGCTGCTTCTTAATCAAAGATGTTATTTCAAAGGTTTCTCAGCTGATGGACAACAGCTGGAAGCAGAGGCAACCTTTTAAAATCACAGCAGAGGCAGAAATGCTTTGGAACTTGTCATTACTGTGAACTGGAGGCAGGGCCAACAAGGTACAGTGATGGGTCTGAAGAGGAGCTGCAGTGAATGGCTTCTCTGCAGGCTGAGCCCCATGTGGGGATGGAGTTCAGTCCTCTGAAGCTGCTACCCTAGGGAAGCTGGAAGTCCTGGAGGGAGCTGCCTGCTCCATCCCTCTCAGAACGTGGCTGGGAGGTCGAGCAAGGACCCACAGAGAGGCTGCACAGAACGCTGGTGTGTCAGGCAGATCCTGTGCTAAGACAGAGAGCAGAATAATGAGCCATGTGGCAGCAGGGAAGGGAGAAAACAGGGCCTTGGTGAAACAAGGCTGAGGGGAGCTGCATGGGACAGCACAGAGGACAACCCAAAAGCTGTGCAGTCACCAGCAGAGAAGGCACAGCGGTGAAACCACCCTGAGCTCCTACCCAGGGACTCAGCTCCAAGGGAATGAGATCATATCTGGCACTGGGAGAGACAGCAAGAGCCTGCAGTTTGGAGGACTTTCTCATGGCAGCACACGACCTTTTTATTTCCAGACAATAAACTGCATCTGACTTCTTCAGGGATCCTGGCTTCATTATGGGATGGGCAAGGGACTCAAAGATGTGTGACACAGCAAGCTGGCAGCAGTGGGCTCAGGGCTGTGCCCCTTGCTCCACAGCACCCCTGAAAATGAGCAGGTTTAACAGCAGAGAATGGGAAGCTGCTGGGAAATTTTTAAAAAAAGGCAACAAAAAGAAAACGTAGGTGGGAAAAAGAAAAGGCACAGGAATATCCACCTCCACACCCTGTATCTGGTTTTATACAAATTTTTTGTCACAACTACTTAAACAGATGACAGTAGTAAAACAAATCCATGCGTGTTTCTATTATTTTCACTCCTACCACTGAATTTCTCAGGTCCCTATTAATCCTTCACACATCAAAGAGGATTTTAAACAACAGGTTTAGGAGGCAGAGCTGTAGTAAAATAGAGAAAAGACCTGATTTCACAGGGAGTGGGGGGTGGAAGGTAGGAGGTGGGGGTGGTTTTTGCCCCTATTTTATTTTGGTTTTTTTGGAAGCAATTCTTATTCTTCAGTGTTCCTCAATGATGGATGAGACACAAAAAGTTATTTGCAGATGTACTGCAGATTTTTTAACAAAGGCTTCTTAAATTAATGACCTTAATCTGGATATTTAATTTCAGAATAAATGAGTAAAACAATTAAACTGATCATAAATATATTTCTTGAACTTATCTGGTAGATTAAAAATAGGCATATTGATCTGGTGGACTAGTAACTCACAAGAAAAAGTGTTCACCAAATTTTTCATATTCATATTTCCATATTCACCCACTTTTCATATTCACCCATTTTCCCATTCTGAGCAGAGTCATGAAAACAAAAGCCTTAGAGAAAAATATCTGTAGTGGTGAGATAAAAACCTGTGGGCACAGCTATTCTTATACCCTCCCACCTTAGCCACAGACAGAATTTACAAAGTCGCTTAGAGAAGAAGATTCCTCAGTATGGGAATGCCAGGGCAACACAACAACATCAAGGGTCCTAAACATGACAGCGAGTTAACAAAAGAACAAAGTGTATTGATAAAAAGGAGAAAAATTACTATTTAAATGTTGCTTGCTATTCACAGTACACACATGAAGTTCTGGGATTTCACAGCTACACAGTCAAGTCCGTTCTGGTGCAATTAAGTTCCTAGAAAAGTCAAAAAGCTTATTTACTTTTTTTTTTCCCCATAGAGAATCATTCATTGTGCATTAAGAATTCCATTCACAATACCAAGCCTGGCACAAGCTTGATAAACCAGACAGCTACTGCAGCAGAGTGAGCAAAGCCTGAAATCATGTTGAGGTATCTAAAATATCTTTTTTTTTTCCTTTTGTTTAAGGAGTCTAAATACTTCTACAAAACATGAAATGTAGGCTTCCAATAATACTCTCTCTTTAGTGCATAGCTTTTCCTCTCACTTTCCATCTTTTCAGAGATCCTAGTGTCATGAAGGCTTCATCTGCACTTTGTGCTGCTAACACAAACCTCAAAGGAGACGTGAGCCCTTTCAGGCTTAGTTTCCAGGGCACAGAAGGGTCTCTGCTTCCAAGGAAATGTCTTGAAGATAGAGAGAATGTCTTTTTGCACAGCAATTAAAAAGCCACTGGAAAAGCAGGTAAATGTTTCAGGGATTTTTCAGCCAAGCTGTGATTTCAGGTGGATCACCCTCAATAAGAACACAGATCATGATAGCTCATCTGGAAGGCAAATTAGTCCAAGGAGTTTAGGAAGTGCATGAATGAAATAGATGACCATTTTCTGGTAGTTTGCATAAGAATGGGAATTTTCCAATTCGATTCCCAGTGAATAAGTGTCTACCTCACAGGAAAAAAAAAACCCAAAACAACAACCCAAACAAAACCCCAAACCATCATCACATTGACATCCTTACTGGCAGTCTCAGCAGAAAAAAGCCCTTAGGACTGAGTAAACAAGGAGGTTTCACCAGACATTCAACCTTTGGAAGTGGTTCCAGCGCAGGGGAGCTGAGCCACTGCAGCAGGGACAGCGACATGCGTGACTCGTTTGTGTCACCTCTGTATTTCCCTCATGCACACAGGATGGCATTTTGGCACAGCTGTCAACTCAAACCTCTCTGCAGAGCAAAGTTGCTTGCAAAGAGGAAGGATGTAGAGACTGAGAGAAAAAAAAAAAAAAAAAAATCCTTTCTCCAAGTGCTTGGTCAGAGATATCAAAGGTGGCAGTGCCACTGTCCCTCAAATCTGGAAATTCTGTGAGCAGCAGAATCCAGCAGTTTGACCAAATCAGATCTCTTGTGATGCCATAAGCACTTCCTGAAAAGAAAAAACCCAAACTTTGTTTATAGTAATATGGCATCTTAGTGTCCATGTGGTGTGAAACACAAAACACAGTGACTACAGGAATTGGTCCCTGGTGAGGCCAAAATACAGTGAGGCAGAAAGCCAGAAATGTAATACAGTTTCAGCAGCTCGTTTTACTGCAAGACATTAACTTTAATGGTAGCACTGAGGGAGAGCTCCCATGAAGTAATGAAAATTTTAAGAGAAAGAGAATTTGGCCTCTCACAAAGCAGAATGACCCACACAGCCTTCTCACACCCTGAGAGCAGCACTGAGTCTGGCCAGATGAAGCCTCACCTTCCAGGGGTGACCTGGAAAAGAAAAAAGCATTGCTCTGCCTGTTTCAAATGCTTGTTTCAGCCTGACACCCACAATAATAAGCCACTTCTTTCATTAACATCCAATTTTCCTGGTTTTGAGGCTTCCCAAAGCAAAAGAAGAGCACTGATATTTCAACAGCTAGATCCCAGCTAGCAAATGCCCTAAAATTACACTGTAGAGTCTGGTAGCTTACTAAAAAACCTCAATGTCAAAACTCAAAGTACATTCAGTTTAAACACACCCTTGGGGGGATTTCATACTAACTACTTTCTATTTCAGACTATTCACTTTAAGCTCAACCAGCAATGCTTCATCACTCATCCAGGAAAACTCCCCTCTCTGCCACCCAATCTCAATCAACCTGCCAAATTAATTATCACCCTGCATTTGTCTATTGCTAAGAGGAGGGAAAAAAGCAAATAGATGAACGTAGCAGTGACCCGAGCAAAAATGAATCCTCTGAAACAGAACTAATTAAATCAGTTCACTGATCTTCTTCCAGCATGACACATTTCACCCACTCCATCCCCAAGCAGCCCAGTTCTCCCCTCTCCTCCAACTGTCCTCACATGGGGCTCAGATGTCTCTCCAGCAGCAGACCAGGATCTTTTCTACTCATCCTTGCAGCTGCATGATTTAAAATAAAGGAAAAAAAACCCCAACTGCCACACAGAAAATTCACAACGATAATTTCCCACTGACATTTACATGCAGATTCCTGGCCACAGAGTATGTGTTTCAGCCAGACAGCAGTAGGATTTGATTACCTACCTCGAATTTATGGGACCACAGGCACCAAAACTTTGGTGCTCTGCTGGCTCTATGGAATGAGTAGGTCTCAGAGCACTGGCAGAGCAGGGCTTTGCTTTTGATACCCCAGCCAGGCCTTACAGCAGAGCTGTCAGGACTAACACAGAGAGAAATTGCAGAATTTGTGGGTTTTAAATCCATGCCATGAGCCAGACACCAAACCTTGTGCTAAGTGCACTCCCAGCCTGGCAAGTCCATGTGCATGCATGGCAGCATTTGTGACCCTGCTGACTCAAGGACCCAGCTCAAGGAAACAAGCCATCCTACAGTTTTAGTGACAATCCAGTTGAAATGCATGCAAAACCACATTTGGGCCATAAATTTCCCTGCTGCTGGAATCGGCACCAGTTCCCTTGGGGTCATGGTGCCAGACACCCTGTGCCAGCTGATCACATCACATCTGTGCAGCGGGAATATGGAAAACTGCAGGACCACGGCAGAAACACCAGGCTCTCCTCTCTCAGTGCACTTCACTTCCCATCACCCTTCCCTTTCTGCAGAACACATTCAGAGCAAGATCAGAACAGGGCAAGGCAACTTAAGCAGGGCATGAAATGCCAGGTGACAGCCCTGCTTGAGGAATTAAAAAGACACTGAAGCAAGACCTCCCTTTGCTACAGGGTTGGAATATCAAGCCAATCCCACCTTGCTTTGATTTTTATCATGGTCTGTGCTTTCTTAGACAAGAGTCACATCACAAATAGACATCAGCACTGAAATCTGCATGCCTGCATGGGATCCCTGTAGGGCAGGTGGAGGTTCAGCTGCAGGAGCCTTGGCAGTGCCCTCTTCCACAGCAGAGAGCAGGAACAGCACAGCAACACACAGAGGCAGGACTCTGAGTCAGCTGGAGGTAGGTGCCTACACAGGCAACAGTTTGTCATTCACACCCATCTGCTGCTCCAAATCACACACACACACACACATGCTGTCACATGTGCTCTTCCCCATCTGGATGGCAGAGATGCTGGGTATAAACAGGCAAAAGCCAGGAGGATGAATACTGGGCTTGTGCTGTACAAGGGGGGATTGTCAGGCACCTTCATCCACCCTAAGAGAAGAGATTTCAGTGGAGGTTTGCAGAAGTCAGAGTAAAGACAGATTTTCACAATGGCTGCAAGTTTTTCCATTATTTGAAATACTACCTTTCAAAACCAGTCTGACCCTTAATAAGCTTTGCTTCTCAGATTTTATTTTTAAATGAAACCATGTATGTTTTCTTAGAAGGATATCATAAAATACACTCTGCTGCAACACTGTCTGCCAACATTTCATTCCATGTGGTCACCCAAGCCCTATTTCCATCACATTTCCATGGTGTCACAGCACTGCTAACAGCAAAAGCAGAGCCCACCAAAGGTGCAGTCTCTTACCATGGTGTCAAGGATGCATAAAACACACAATATTCAGGGTGGTCATGGTGCAAATGGATGTACCAGGAGGTATTTTAGAGTGAGAAGCAGAAAGGCAGAGCAGCACAGAGGGGAAAGGAGCCCTTTCTGCAAGGGCTGATCTCAAAGGAGAGACATGCAGCTGACCCTCTGCTTCAAGCCCTTAGTTTTGGTTGACTGAAACTGAAGTGAAAACTGCTGAAATGTTCTTTGCTGGAAGAATATCCCATATGGAAAATGTATTTGGACTAATCTGCCTTTCAGAAACAGGCTTCAACAAAACTAAGTACCATTTCTGTGGTAAAAAGGGAAAAAAAAAAAAAAAGGAATAGGTTGTGTGTTAAAAAGGTCCATCTATTTAAATCAGAAAATTTTGAAATTTGTTTTTTTTTTAATATGTGCAACTAATTGCCTCTCCACCATTTTTCCTGCCCCCAGAATTTTATTCCTTGAATGATCTAGCTTTGCATGCTGCTGAAATATACTTTCAGTGCAACCTTCATCAATGAAAGCACTGTTTCTCTGATTGATAGCTAGTCAGCACTGCTATTAATTTCATTACAATGTCTTCAGCCCCTTCATTTTATTGCTGAAAAAGTAATCTAAATTCCTTTTTCCTGTGTCCCAAATACTTTTTCTTTCACCTTCTTATCTTCAATTTGTGCAAGAATGCTATTTTGATTTGGCAGAAGTGTTATTTTACTAGAAATATATCACTTTACCCTAACCAGGAGGGTCTACATTGAAAGGTATTTATATTTCTATCAAAACAAAAAAAGAAAAAAAAAAAGGTGGGGGGGTGGGGGGGAAACTCTGCTCAGAGCTAAGTGGCTGTGCAGATCTGGTTTTCTGACCATGAAAAAGGAGCTCTCCAGATCTGTATTGATTACAGATTCAATCCTGTGCCCCTACTGCTAACAACATTTTCATCAATTTAGCGTGGCCTGGAGGTTGTCCTTTGTTTTTCCTCCTGTGCCTGGGAACCAGCCTGGTCTGCTGGGAGCTGTGGTTAAACACAGTTTGTCTGAGTCTTTGTAAGATGGCTTTGAGTCCCTCCCTGCTATTATCTGTTAGCTGCAAATCAGAGAAATCTTAGTAGCAACCACTTCTAAAGCATTTCCAGGCCACCATACGAACTTGTTAACTCAGACAGAACTTTCCTGAGACAAAAAAAAAAATATTCATCTCCATTTCAGAGATGGAGAATTGAGATATTTGCCCAGCAAAGTACTGCAAAACTGGGAATAGAAACTAAATATCTTCAGTTCATGGGATCAGACCATAGGCTTTGTTTTCATCAACTATTTATGCTCAAGTTCTTTTCTGGGGGAGAGTCAAGGGAATACACCAGGGAACAGAATTATTCTTATTTTTGGCTGCCAGGAGATCTTATCACTCTTTCTGAAAGCCAACTGTTTGGCCCTCTGAATATCAGAAGGACAGGCTTCATGTACCAACAACCTTCCTTTTTAAGAAAGAGAAACAGGAAAGATAGAAAAACTCAAAGGATAAAAAAAAAAAAAAAATCCCTTGTATCTGGGCTAAACTCAGGTATCTTGCAATCCTCTTTCCTCAGTTAGAAGGACTTCATCTAGAGAAGATAACTTGAGCTAAGTGAAAAACTTTACAGTTGTGCCCCAGACCTGGGCTGAACCTTCCCCAAGCTTTCCACTCCAGCTCTGCCCATGGATGCAGAAATGAACAGTGACAGGAAGAGATAAAGAGCCAAAATGCCAGGAGAGAGAGAGCATTCTCATAAACCCCTCTGATTTACTGAGGTGTGTGAAGCATCTCTGACATGAAAGTGTTCACAACAAGAGCTCCATTTTCTTCTCTTCCACTTTCAATTTTTCTACACAATTCTTTTTTTCAGAAAGAGAAATCATAGATAATTGCAGTTTACCTACTTTATCAGTCTAAAGACTCCTAGTCCACAAGCATGCTGCCAGGAGATAAGCAGTTGCATTCTGAATATTGAGTGCCTGTGTGCCTTGGGCCCTCTCAATGGGTTCCTTTATTAGGACAAAGACTCCTTGAAAGAGAAGCAGGGCCACCAACAACTTTGGCTCAGGCAAGGGTGACAGGGGCTGAGAACCAGATGCTTTATGAGCTCGGGAGAACTACAGAAGATGAAAAAAATAACTTCCCTTCTCATACCTAAATATAGAACATCAATAAAAACGTATATAACCTAAATAGTTTTCCTAACCTTACACTTTTCTTCCCACACATCCGCCCTGTTCCCTCCAACACACGCAGTGTGGTCCTGGAAGCAACATTCTCATTTGTTTTCAGGTGCTTTAAGAGAAAATCGGGAATTTCAAGGTGGATGGATCAAGGAGCTGCTCATGTTCTCAGTTCTCTCCAAGGAGCCACCCAAAGGTGAGTACTCACAGTGGAGAGTTCTCAGTGGCAGTCTGGAGTGTGACATCGAGGAAAATATGATCAAAGAGGGGGAAAAGGGTTCCCAATTGCTTGTGATGCCACATTTTGTTGGCCCTATGACTAAAAAGTGGTGTCCAGCCTCCATGTGCATAATGCTTCCAATATTTCCCACATTATTAAATACAGAGGGTGGAAAAAAAGAAGTGTATGGAAATACAGGTAGTGCCCACACTGATAACTACTGATAAACTCAAAACATTTGGAATCTCTAAAGATGACAGCACTAAATAAACACTTGTACTGTACCTTACAGAAGACACAGCTGGTTATTTCCTGCTGCTGTGAAAATTACAGCACTTCAAGTTTGCTTAGAAATTTCGCTTCCTGGAATCTGAATCATAAGAAAAAAAAAAACACCTTGAAAATTATTTAAGAGAGAGAGAGAGAGGGAAAGAGAGAGGGAGAAAGAGAGAGAGAAAAGAAGAGAGGGGGAGAAACTACATCTCCTCTAAGAGAGAAAGAAGGCTTTTAACTACCAGGACTGCAAAGAGGAGAAACAAATAAATACAAGGACTGAAAACTGAGTATTCATGTCTGATCTGTGATCTGCTGCCCCAGCACTGGTGGGAAAGCTCCTGAAGGATAAACTTCAGCTCTGCCTGGTATCATAAACCAGAAGAGTAGATATGGTAAAACATAATAAACATCCTCCTTCCACTCAGGAGGATGGGCAGGACAGAACAAAATGCCAGAACTAAAGCAAGCTAATGCTAAAAATAACTTTATCTCTCCTTCTTTATCTCAAGGGCTAAATTATCTCAGTTCTGCTCGAGAAGACTAGGCAATGCCAGCATCAGGAAGGTCAGAAAGCATGTGAAAATTTACCCAGTAGCTTATCCACTGCCTAAATACCTGCTATTGCAACAGGACAGAATAGCACAAATATTCCTACTGTCTTACAGCACAAATATATGCTAAGTCTTTAAAGAGCATGAGTTAAAAATGCACTTTGGATACTATAGATTTAATGTCCTCACATCCTGATACATAACACTTTTTGGTTTGGTGGTTGTTTTTGTTTTGGGGGGGTTTTTTTTTTGTGTTTTTTTTTTGTTTTTTTTTTTTTTTTTCCCCCAATGAAATAGCCTTCTGGTTAGTTATTAAAAAACTGATTTGTTGTTAATATGAAGTATCTTGTCGAGGTACAGATTAATTCCTTGTCCCCAGAATGCAAAGAGCACCTGCATGTAAGCAAATAACACAACCAGTTGACTTGACTGGAAGAATTAAACCTGGGTTTCTTCAAAACTCAAATGATTCACAAATTGAATCAGCTAAAGATTTTGGTTTTGATACAAGCATTTGAAGGGAGAAAGAGGATATTATGAGACATCAGAACATCCTTTTCCAATATTTCAATATCTAGGACAACAGCATTTCAGTTTTGTTTTACTACAGTGTTGAAATTAAAATCTGAAAGGAAAAAAGCTTCAAAACCCAGGGGAAAAACCCTTTGCAATTCTTTCAAGTTGTAAAGGGTTTACTAACTAAAGTGAGCTTTTCTGCTGTTGTCAAACTCCACTCACAGAGTTTCTCAAGATACACAAGTTCTGTTTCTTGAAATGCTTGCAGAGTCCTTCCTGCAAATCTGGTCACTGGGTAGCTGCTTGTTGGGTAGCTCTTGACTTACAGTGAGTGGCCAGATTTTCAGAACTTACAGGCTGGTCAGTCTTTCTAAGGTCAGGATGCAGAAGCTGCACACCTGGGAGAAGGGCAGGGAGAAGGAGTCAGGAGAGGTTGAGGAGCAGAAGCTGACAGCAGCTCACAGGCAGCCTGACACCCAACTGGAGCTTGTCATGCAAGTGCTGTGCTCTAGTATCCCTCTAAAGGGGGGGAAATGATGCCTTAAGTTTCAGCTTTCATGTTTTTCACATTCTGTGCTGCCCAGGGGTGCAGTTCTGAGCCTCACATTCAGTGCCAGTCAGCTCTTCACAGAGCAGGGAGACAAAACAAATCCTTTTCCTGCTGAAGACCAAGAACAACTTTCAGCCCCAAGAGCACAAAGAAAGGTGAACTGAAGGGAGGAACAAGGAGGATGGGACCTCACAACCTGAAGCTGTAATTGGACAATTAAACCCCAATATGCAAATAGAGCAAAACTTATAAAAATGTCAGACCTTGTGACCAGTTGTTCATTTTGTGACCATTTTGGGTCCACCTTGGGTGTAGCCCTTGCCAGGCCCTGTCCTGCCCAAGGTGAATCCTGGAGGACTTTCAATTAATACCTACTTTATTCTCTAGCTCTGTCCAGTCTTGAGTCAACCTTTCTAAGGCATCACTAGGAAAACTCACAACCCTGAAGCCTGGTGTCCTTCCTCTCCCTGCTTTCAGGTGTGGATCACCCCAGAGCAGTACAGGCATCCCTGGTGACCTGGGGCAAGTCCAGCTCCACTGCTCCTGCCCAGCAAAGCCTGTCCCTGGGGGCAGAGCAGCAAAGAAACACTTCCAAAGTGCCAAGCTCTAAGGACCTGGGGGACCTAACAGGATGCAGACATCAGAGAGCAGAGAGAGAATGATGTCAGAGTCTGATCTACAACCCAGGGAGCGCTGTAAGCTACATCTAGGGCAACAATTTGCTGTAATCCTGTTATTGAATGGGAGGCTGAGGGAGAAGAAGGGATATCCTCCAAGTTCATACAACCACCAAGTAACCAAACAGCAAACCCAAACCAGAAATGTGCTAAGAACGTGGCCAGCAGATGGCTGGTTTTGTTTTGCTGTGTGTGGAGGAATTCCACTTTTGCAGGCCAGGACATACAAGTCACCCTTTTGTCTAGTTGATACACCTAACTGCTCAGTGAGCAGACAAGTGTTCACTGTTTCTTTTATTTAGTTGGTTTGGGTTTTTTTTTTTTTTTTTTTTGTTTTTTTTTTTTAAAAGGCCACACTTCTACAAGGGATGCAAAATCCATCCCTAAATCTAGCAAACAAGCAAGGGACAGTGATGAATTGGCCAGTTTAGCTGCTCCAGTCTTCTTTACCAATTTCCTCTAATTGTTCCCAAGTCCCTGTGGAAACAACAGGAAGCAGTAACTTCACTTAGAGAAAAGGCCCATGGGATTAGCTGTACCAGAGTAGAGTTAATTCATGATTTTTGTCAGGTTCTGGCCAGAAGAAAAAACTCAAGATATGGAAGAGGTATGACACAAGGTTAATTTTTATCTTGAGTAGTCAAGAAAAAAAGTGAAATATAAGAGCACAGACTTCTTTTAAGCTCTTGTTTTTTCATTTCATTAGCATCTCTCCTACGCTATAAACACTTCTTTCAGTTTTTACATCACAAAGTGCCTTGCCCAAAAAACTCCTGACTGTTAAAAAGTGGGTAACTATCTACTGCTGGAGAATTTTTTTTGGCCTTAGAGGACGCAGTCAGTACAGCTCTAACACTTCAACTTTCAGCAGCCAAAGTCTTGCTTTGTCACTGAATGCAGCTGCAAAAAAAATTCCAGAACAACAATTCACTGCATTTTAAAACATTAATTTTCCAGCGTGAGGGAAATTCTTACACTTGGCATAACACATAGGGGCTAGGTGGTATTGAATCAGTTCAAGGTAGAACTTTGCTCCAGCTAAAACTCAGTTTGACTGAAAATTCTCTGGGGCAGAAGAAAGTGTAGTTCTGTCCTGGTTCTGTGCTGCTTCTAGAACAATGGGGCCAGATACCCAAGGGGAAATCCTAAGGGCTACTGTCCTGTAAATAACAAAACCCAGCAGTTACACTTGAACAAAAACCTCTCTGGCTACCACTGTAAATATTGTTTTAACCAATCAATCAGCCTAAAAGATGACAAAAAGGTCAAGGATGATTATTTAAAGTACCAGTTATCACATAACTGATAGAGGAGCAGCATGACTGTGCAGCTCCTGAACCAGAGACCAGATGCCTAGACCTAAGAAAAGCTTATTACTGAGATTATGAGGCTGCAAGGGAAAGTGGTTTTAAAAACACACTCAAATAGCAACCCTCCTGGAAAACAACCATGCTTATACTATCCTGTAATACTAAACTAACACAGCGAGAAAGCAAGCAAGCAAACAAGACTGAGTATCTAGATGAGGAAAATAAAAAACAACCAACCAAAAAAAGTGGGCAATACTGAATCTCTTTTGAGAATATTTTTAAAAATAAGACTTTCTTTTCATAAGAGGAACAATTGGTCCTGACAAGCTTGTTTCACTTTATACATGAAGCAGATTTGAGCTACACAACAGTGTAAATCCTGTCAAAGGACTCCAGGGGAAAAAAAACTTCTATCAATATCAAGTTTCTCCTTTTCAGACTCCTCAACCTAAGGGATGATTAGGTTTAGAAAAAAAAATTTAAACAACAATATGATGAAAAGAGAGGCCACGGTCCTGGCATATGGTATTATAAACACAGGAAAGTGCCAGTATAAACCTTTATCGGGAGACTGGGTTCTTTGTCGAGCCGTGCCTTCCTTCCAAAACATCCTTGCTGCCATATGTCCGCATCTCACCAGCTGCAGGCCTAATAAGAGGCTTCTTATTCATGCTGTGTAATGTTTTACAGGTTTGCCACGGGGGTCACTCGCTGGGAGCCATTTACGTCACAACCCCAGCAGCCTCGGAGCTGAGGGGAGCCAAGAAATGTAGGCTGGGGAGGAGAGGGGAGGGGGGCGAGGGGAAACATCAGACTTGGAGCTCTGTGATTTCATCTCCTCGCCGAAAGCTTGGCTTTCCAACTTGCTCTTTTGCTCCCAGGTGCTCTGGGACCTTCCTGCTGTTTTTACACTCAGGAGAACAGGGGAAATTAAATACACATACTGAGATGAGACTGCCGAAAGACTTGATTCCCTCTGCTCTTGTTCCACGCCTCATTATTTGCAATAACACCTCAGTTCTAACAGGCCTGCCATCAGTTTTTGTAACCTGTTTTGAGCCTTTTGTGCATTTATAAAATGCAAATTGAAAGACACGCCGCACGTGCAATGGAGCCTTCGTCCAAGCCAAAATGAAGCTGGCTGCCTGATGAAGTCAGTTTTTAAAAGAAAAACTGTTTCCCCATCCTCACAGTTTATCACTCTAACCTGGCTCTCCTACAGTGGTTTTGGTTTGGTTTTTTAATCAGTATCCACCAGCTGTAGGAAAATGGCTTTTCAAATCTGTGTGCTGTTATAAAGAAGAGATTCACTCCCACTACAGGCACATCTAAAAAAGCAAAGGACCAAATCTGGAGTGGTGACTGGAGTGACCAAAGCATCTCTTCCAACTGTCTACAATCCTGGAGGCAGGGAAACATTTGCCTTTCCTCCTCATTCCCTTTCACATAAACAGAGAACGACAGGAATGGGTGGAAACATGAGGGCAAGGCAAAAATTTGCTCTTTTTGCTACTGGAATAATTTGCTCATTTAATTGCCAGTGAACTGAGTGTTGAACAATTCAGTCTTGCACACCAAATTCAGAGCCATGCCAACAAATTCATGCAAAGCTGCCATGTAATTGCCCAGTAAGTGATGAACAACAAGGGCCAGAGCTTTTAATTGTTCATTTCCAGTTAAGTCAATATTGCAAGTTTTTCTAAAGTGTAGGTATTCCGTAAGCATCAAACAGAACAGGAAGGGGACACTCTTGAAACATTTTCAATTCTTGCTCCACTTTGGGGAACTTGGGGCTTTTGTTTTCCTTTCTGTCTGTCTCAGGGGATAGGAAGCTTTTTACTTCAGTATTACCCCTCCTTTTAAAGGTTTCAAACAAGACTAGCCTTGCCCAGTCAGATGCTCACCTTTTTCCTTTTTAAATGCTACCAGGTCATTCACGAGGCAGGACATTTTATTTAGTTAGGAAACAGCTGCAATGGAAAGTGACTTGGAAAATATGAGGCAGGTATTTCCATGGAAAGTTTAATAGCTACAAGAGTTATTTTGCTAAAATTTAAAAAGTTTAAATGTTTTAGTCTTTGTTGGGGGGGGGGGAGTTTAAGAGAAAAGGCATCAAATGTCTGTGTTCCTTCTCTTACTGATTCCTGTCAAGTCATGATTTGAAAATATGCATCAAAACAAAGTCTGTTTTAAGAGCTTTGGGTCTTGGAGTCACACAGCCAGAGGAGAACTGCACTTTGCACTTCTGAAAAACCAGCCTTCCAGACTGAGCCCATCACACCAAACAACAGCTAAAACATCATCAAGGACAGAAGAAGAGAGTGAAAGCAATAACCAAAGAAGCGACCATCCTGACACTTTTAAATATTTTAATTTGTCCAAAACGATGCACATCTAAAAGCACTTGCAGGCTGTAAATGAATCCTCTGCACAACTGCAGCAAACCTCTGTGCATCCCACCCATCCACAGCTTCTGAAGGAAGGGAGAGATGGAGCACCAAAACACTCTGGGCAAACCCAGAGATTTTTGAATTCAAGAAAGCCTCTCAATGGAGAAATACAGATCTTTCAGGTCAGCAATCCCTAATCAAGGCTGAAAATAGCACTTCAGAACTATGGTGCTCTTTATAGCATGTTAAAATTAGTGTTATGAGTGCTGAAACTACAGTAGCTCTGCTGGGAGTGCTGTTAATGAGCGTGCAGGAAGTGCAGCACTGAAGTCCTGTGGCACAGACATGCACACACACTCCTGTCAGCCAACCTATAAACACTCTGTGCACTAAATCCAAAGCCACGGTCCTGGTCTATTTTTTGCCATTCTTCCCATACGAGAAACTAAAAATAGGCCCATGAGAACCACGCATGGGACTCTGCTCTTCAAATGTTTAACTCCTGCAACAAAAACTGCCCAGCGCTGATTATGAAGAGATTCTTCCAGGGTTCTCCAATGTGTAGATGGAGAATATGTTTTATATGAAGATGCACACATGATGAGGTAATGATAACACTAAGAATTTGTGGATACATGCTCTTGCCTATTTATGTATTATCTCGCAGGTTCATTAAGATAAAAATAAAGCCATGAAGAAAATGTGGGCATGAACTCATACAGGTCTGAAGTTGGGAAAAAAAACCAAAAAAAAAATCCAAAAAGTGAAGCAACCCCCTCTCTTCTTTTGAAGAATCACTGCCATGTCATCAAGCAAGGTTACACAGCTGGGTGTGAAAGAATCCCTCTAACACACTGGAAAAAAGAAGAGCTGTTAAATTTAAAATAGAAGATATGCCAATAAGGAAAACCAAGAATCACCTTGCCCATGCAGCACCTCCTGTCTCTGCTACAAGGCCTTTTCCACACTGCAAGGCAGCCAAACTGCAGGAAGGTCACATTTAAACGCTGTGAGTGCCAAACAGGAATACAAGCATGCTAAAGCAGCAAACCTCCACCTTTCCCCTGCTCCTCTGGAGAAATGCTTCCCTGGTTTAGGACAGATAACCTTCCTGTTGCATTCAGAAAGGGCATGTGCTGTCTGTGGCTGCAGCCAGCTCAGGGGAGCAGATGGCAACAGAGGCAGATGGCAGCGCACACAGGTTCTGCGGGGCTCGGAGCACACGGGGCCGCATCTTCCAGGGAGAAAAACAAATGTAGGGAGACACCAAACTGAGGCTGAACTGCCTCAGAGCCTCTGCTGTTTGTTTTCAGGGGCTGAAATGTCAAAGAAAAGAACTGCTAGGTTTCTGCAGTGATGCTCAGCACTAAAATGGCTGGGAAGGCTCCCTGCAACTTGGCAGAAAACTGCCTGAGCGTTTGTCTCAATGTACCATCACCAACTCCACTTTTATCTCATTTAATTCATTAACAGTGGTGCTTTGTGCTTGTAGAATGCTGAACGGCTTCTTACACAGATTTTTAAATACTTCTGAGAAAGAGACTAAACAGCCTTATCTCCTAGGTAAAATAAGGAGAGAGAGAGGTAAAAAGTCCTATTGTCTTCTGCTGTGAGAGTCACTGCCAGGAAAACTGGAGTGGCTCAGCTCCAGAGTCACTCTACAGCCACCACAAGGGACTGCAAAGTGATGGGGTCATGAGGAGCTGAAGGGGACGTGGGACAATCCGGGAAGAAAACTGTAATAACAGTGAAAGGGGCACTGGGCAGTTAGGGATTCCTGGTGGGACTTGGCAAAACCAAAATCATAGGACCAGGGAATGGCCTGGGTTGGAAGGAACTTTAAAGACCATCCCATTCCAACCCCCCTGCCATGGGCAGGGACACCTTCCACTAGCCCGGGTTGCTCTGAGCCCCATCCAACCTGGCCTTGAACACTGTGGATAGGGGATCCACAGCCTCTCTCTGCAGCCTGTGTCACCACCCGCACAGGACAGAACTTTTTTCCTAGTATCTCATATAAACCCACTCCAGAAGCTGTTCCCCCTCTGTCCAGGAGACAAGGAGCTGGGATCAGTCACTTCACAGTGGAAATCAGTGGAGCACAGGAGACAAGGAGTCACTGTGGCACAATGGGGTGGAGTAGGGACATATGGACTGGGATCTTCAACAAAACATTCCACCAGTGAACTCCTTAACAGTGGGAACAGACTGAGCACCATGACCACAGATTAAAGATATGACCCAGGGAAAACACTTGTAAGACAAGTGAAGGGTTGGGAGAAATGTGCCAAAGCATTCACCCAACAGAGCACTGGCACATTTTAAACCCTGGGCTGAGACCCACAGACTCCTATGGCCAGAGGCAGCCAGAAACCTGATCTCTCTGAATTACTGATTCACCTGAATAATGAACAAAGAAGAAAAAAAAGCTGCAAATAAACAAAGAGCCCCACTTTTTAACACAAAAGTCCAATCTTACTTCACTCTTTCTTCTATTGCACAGCATGGAGCTTAATGAGGTGGCCATAAGGTATTTCACTCCAGGGTGAAATACTCTGATTTGGCAAACAGAATAGGTGCTGCCTACAAATGCTTTTGAATGAGCAGCTGCATTTTCTCCAGTATATATAGCACTAAAATTTAACTCCAAGCTATGGAAATTCTTCTGTCTGTTCCTTTATTTTCTGGGAGCTTTTAACGTTCTTCACTGCAGTATCTGAAAGCTTCAGAAATATTTATTTGAATAAAACTTCCTTAAGGAAGAGAGAGCTAAGACAAAGAGTGTCAGGTCAAATCTGTCTACGAATTTGAAAGGTACAGTATGAGAAGTCCAAGGCCTATTTCTGAGAATTTTTCTTATTATATAATTCTTTCCATATTCAAAAGAGTACCCATTGATCTCTGGAAGAATTCAGTAAATAAGATAAGGAGTCAAGCTGTCATAAAAACTGGAACTCGTAAGAACCTGGATTTTAAACAAATTGCCTAGTACTGCACAAAAAGTCATTACTTGAGAGCATCATTCACCTATCTTCACCCTCAAATTTTTCCTTCTGCAATCTCCTGACTCATTCTCTAAACATATTCTGGCATCCTCAAAAATGTGATCTGAGAAAATGCTGCTGCCCTCAGTGGAGTTCCAGCACAAGTTTGTTCTGTGCCATGAGTGGATCTAGGAAACTATAGGAAAAAGAAATATGCAGAGATGTGTAGGAGATGCATATTACTTTAAAGGTTTAGGACAAGAGGTGAACATGAAGGGGATAATGGGGTGTAGGCTACTTAAGCTCATCCAGGCTACCATAATTTTAGCCTTCTCCTTATTTCTGAAAGCTCAATAAATCCTTTTACAATGTTTTTCAGCGGAGTTTTATGAGGTATACAGTCAGAAAAGTGAGACCTGCCTTCATTTCTGTTTCAAGTTTCATGAATATTTAAACAATGCAGCAAGTGAAATCATCCAGTGTGAACAAGCTCAGAAACTGTGCCTCGTTAAAGTATAATCAAAAATCATTTTAGGTTCAGATTTTTTTTTTTTTTAGTTATGTAAGATAAGTTCCATTTACTTCATTCAGTCTAAACATTAGTCTCTAACAGAAAGAACAAAGCAACCCTTCAATCGTAAGTTTGGGTAACCACATATTGCATTAATGAAGAAAAAAATAAGGTTAAACACCTCTCATAGTTTCTAAATGTATTCTTCATTGAAGACCAATATTGCTTTGCTAACAATCTATCTTCCTAGGAACTCATTCTTTAACCCAACAATTTGTAAACCTGAGCTTTCATTGGTGTTCTTCCAGATGGGTGTTTCTGACATTCACTAATATTTAATTATTCATGCTTTCATGTCATTTATGTCATTTTAGAGGAAAGAAAGAGAAAGTGAGAAAGAGCATTCCAATGATTAACACCTGCACTTTAGGCTTCTGCTTTTTCAGATGTTTAATTTAATGTAGGATGTTGATGTCTGTGCTCAGGTCAGGGGAAAGACAGAAGGAATGACCATTTGAAGTCCAACTGGTACAGTAACAAATCAGCTGTGTTTGATGGGACTGTAAAAACAAGATAGGTCTCAAAACCAATTTGTTTTTAAAGCCCTCAGACAAGTGACTTTTGCCCCTTCATTCATAGAGCTAATTTTTTTTCTTTCTTTCCCTTTTCCTTTAGCAAACAAGTTTCTAAGGCTGAATATTTACATATTCTGAGTTCCAAGAAGGAAAGCTGCAAAATATCAAAATAACTAATTACAAAGAGGATCTTTATATTGAAATACAAAACCTTCCTGCAACAGCCCTACTGTTTACAGTAGCTCTAGTGACCTGGTCAATATGAAAAAATACATTTTATTGAAACATTAACATTTTTATATCTCATATAAGATTTTTTATTTTTATTTTTTAACCATAAAAAGCTCCTGGAGTTGAGCTCAAACCAGCTGTTACTTTGTACTGGGTTTCAAAGACTGATTGTATATACCACTGCACATTTAGCTAAAAACATATGCTTACTGTGAGAGCATATTTAAAAAAAAAACCAAAACCTAGGCTTCTTCAAAAACATACAGATCTTTGGCTTCATTTGCTCTTCTGGCCAGAATTACATATGCCTAAAATTTTAATTCTATAAAAAATTGAAGCAGAACTTTTTTTTTTTTTTTTTTTTTTTTTTTTT